>RCUC01124406.1:0-32543 GCA_003697995.1 Taxidea taxus jeffersonii | reverse complement strand
CATTAGAAATTGCTATAGGAATTCCTCTGCTCATATGCTGTCTGTGTAGGTTGTCATGGTGAATGTGAAGCATCTTGGTTGCCCCTCCCCACTAAAAAAGGGACAGGCACAAATCTTGTTGCTTGTGCATGGAAAAAGGATAAAATTCAAGGTGTTTCCAGCAATTTGTGCAACTACGAGCAAGCCTTCTCCTTGTTAAAGTCAGAAATTTTGCTAAATTCATCAGACTATTGCCTTCAAAGATCCAAAGAAGTACTGTACTTTGAAAACCATCTACAGATTATTCTTAAGATTCTAGAAAAAAAAATCTATGTAAGAATACATTTTTAGGGGCGCCTGGGTGGCTCAGTCAGTTAATCTTCTGCCTTCGGTTCAGGTCATGATCCTGGGGTCCTGGGATCCAGCTCCATATCGGGCTCCCTGGTCATGGGGAAGCCTGTTCTCCCTCTCCCACTCGCTCTGCTTGTGTTCCCTCTCTTGCTGTGTCTCTCTCTGTCAAATAAATAAATGAAAAATATTTTTTAAAAAAAGAATACATTTTTAGTAAGTACATGTTTTAGAATATATGTTACTTGTTCAAATTACCAGATTAGATTTTAAATACATTTATTGACTTGGAAATTTTTAGAAATAGGATTTTTAAAGTTATCTTCAAATAACTAAGATCACACACACACATAAGGAAAATCCTATATATCATTTCTGATAGCTCTCATCTTTTTAAATTTTCTTGCTGCTCTACAACCTCAGAGTTGGCTAGTAAAACTCCCCTGAAGCACAACAGCCTGCGTGCATGCAGTTGTATTTGTGAGAATCTCAGCTATAGACTGCAAGTCAACCCCCCCAGAACACCATCTTGCTTTACTTCCTGGAATAGATTGTCCCTTTCAAAATGGGCCTCATGATTTACTTTGCTCCTACAGCGGAGTTAAAATGTATTAATTTGCCTCAGACAAATCTACATATTTGGGGGTCAGAAGTGACTTTATTATAATCACCCTTTCATGTATGTTTAATTGTGAATCTTACCTTTCTTTTTTATTTTACTGTTGAGTACTCAGAGATATATATTCTCTATAAAATGAAATATGGGGGTGCCTGGGTGACTCAGTGGGTTAAAGCCTCTGCCTTTGGCTCAGGTCATGATCTCAGGGTCCTGGGATAGAGCCCTGCATCGGGCTCTCTGCTCAGCAGGGAGCCTGCTTCGCCCTCTCTCTCTCTCTGCCTGCCTCTCTGCCTACTTGTGATCTCTGTCAAATAAATTTAAAAAAATAAAAATAAAAATAAATAAAATATGAAGTATTACTAGGCTGGGGCACCTGGGCTGCTCAGTTGGTTAAGTGTCTGCTTTCAGCTCAGGTCGTGGCCCTGGGGTCCTGGGATTAAGTCTTGCATCAGGCTCCCTGCTTAGCAGGGAATCTGCTTCTTCCCCTCTCTCTGCCCCTCCCCTTCACTTGTGTTCTCTCTCTCTGTGTCAAATAAATAAATAAAATCTTTTAAAAAAGTATTATTGGACCACTAAAGTCTATTTTTTATGGCCACAATGGCCTACCCAAAATTTCAGTCTTGGTATAAGATGTGTTACATTTTTATGTTGTTGTTAGAGCCTGAATCACATTAATTACTTTTGTCGCAAACTGAAGCTTATATTTATAATTATATTTATTATTTTTTGTGCTATGTAAAATCACCCTTCTCTCTCTCTCTCTCTTCCAATTCAGAGTAACTATAGCAACTGTTCGGCCTGAATACTCTGAGATAGTCTTAATATCACTGTTGTCAGAATCTATATCATAATGCCAAGCCGCCAATGACCAGTTTTTCTTTGGAAAATATAATTACAAAGTCAATATGTGCTTTAAAAATGACTGATTTAATTTAAGCATCTCAAAGGGACCTTCTGCCCCACCTACCCCCTCTCCCACTCTTGGGATCTGTTAGGATGCTGAGCAGAAGCCTGATCTGTTAGGATTGGTGTTAGCCCTCAAGGCCTTGGGATGCTCTTACTCTGTAAATTATATCATCTGTTTCCTGCTTCAGCAAGGAAAGAGATTTCCTGCTGAATAGATTATCTCTTTGTTTCAAAGCTTTCTTATCTCTTGGGTATGTGTCTGCTGTTGTTCTCCGGGTAATTTTTCTGTGACCTGGTCTTGACCTCTGGTTTTCACCTATTCTCTTGTTCCTCTTACTCAGCTACAAATCTCCTGTTTTTGCTCACTAGTTGCATTTAACCCCATTATTCTGTTTTTGCTAATCCAACCTTTCAGTCTTAAATACCTATAGCATCCTTATATATAACACAGCCCCACCACCTGCTTTCAAATTCTCCTCCACCCTGACCCTCATCCAGACTTTCTCATGCCTCTTTTTTCAGCTTACAATATCCATTCCTTTCCTTATATGTGCAACTCTAAACTTGGGTTTTTTCTCCCCTGCCACGTTCCCAGTATCCCCCTGACCATTGAAACTACCAGTAACAGAAGTAGAGACCCACTAAGATATGAGTCTTCTAAGAGAATATATGTAAACCTGGCAGGAATGTTGACTGAACTTTGAGAAAAATTAGAGTTTAGTTTCAAAAACTGGGCTACATACATGAATAAATTGAGGGTTTTTTTCTTCACATAAACCAGTTTAATTGTTTGATTTATTCTTTAGGAAAAAGAAATATCAAGTTAATAAAAAGACAGTAAAGTTAGTTATTTAACTGACTTGTGGGGGTTTTTTAAATCAATTTCTTGCAGGTAATTTGATTAGAATAGTCAAATTTGTTTGTATGTATGTTTCTGTCTCAAAAATACATATAGCATAACCAAGAGTCTGATATGTGTTTTTTGACTATTAAGTGCTAGACAAAATTATTAGCCAGCAATAATCCAGGTACTTTTCAACATTTCTTTTTTTTTTTTTTTTACTTTTCAACATTTCTAATTATAAATATATTCCTATGTGCATATTCTCCTTACTTTATTGTTGTTTCATTTCCTAACAATATCTAGCCTGACCTGCACTTCATGCAAATAAAAGACTACCGCCACCTGCCATTGTTTCACATACTCCCATGGTGTTCTACTAGCTGTCTGCTAAAACAAGAAGTGACTATAGAAGAGAAGATGCATTTCCAATGGCATAAACCACTCATAACAAAGAGAAAGCAAATTACACTCAGAATAAATGAACAAAAAATCAGTCAATCAATCTTTCCATGAGTGTGGAAAGATACTGAACAAAAAATCAGTCAATCAATCTTTCCATGAGTATGGAAAGATACTAATAGTCTGCTGAATATACTGATTTCCTTTGAAATAGATATTTTTGGAGTAGAGTTTTCTCTGGAGGGCTAGAAATACTGTGTGAGGAGTTACTCATACATAGGTGGGGGTTGAAGTCATGGGATTTGGTAATATTTCTAAGAGACACTCACTATAAGACATTTTAAAAAGTCCATGCTGAATTAGTGAGAGATAAATTTGGAATAAGCAGAGATTTTCATCATCTTCCTAAAATCAAGGCTAACTCTTGAAATCAAAAAGTCAGTCTCTAGCATACACATGCACACACACACACATGCATGAATTATACCAACCACTTAGATGACTTACACACATAAAAAATGGCAGATTTATGCAAGACTATTGAAGAAAAAGGCAAAGTCAAGCTGTCATAAACATTGGTGGAGTTAGGAGTAAACTTTTATTAAAATCCCTGTGGTGATTGGATATTTTGAAATTTTTAGACAACATAAAGAACCAAAAATAAATGTTCTTGAATTTTATGGATCTTTTTATATGCTCTGTGGATACCACCCCCCCACACACATACACACACAACAAGGTACAGCTGTGTTCTTGGCTGTACATAGATGTTTAATGGTCTTAGCCCTTAGTAAAATTATAATATGGTTAAAACATACCCTAGTACTTTAGAAATATGGAATTGAAACTACTTGGAAGTCATCTAATCTGAAATATTAATTTTATAGATGAGGAAACTAAGTATCAATAATGAAACAATATCTCAAATCTTACACTGACCATTCCTTCCTCAATCCCTGTGACATTTTCTTGTTGATGACAAGAAGCAGCTGCCTTTGGGGATTTCCCCCAGGGTAAAGGCTACATCTGCATGTGATTTGTATATGTTCCTCTAAGCTGAAGTGCTGGCTAATTTTAAAGTCCAGATTTGTTTTTCATAATGACAAATGTCAAAGGTTTACATTTTCCTCCTGAATGTAGCAGCATTTGCCATTTATTAGCATTAAATGTACCAGCCATTGGGCTAGGTACTTGA
This sequence comes from Taxidea taxus jeffersonii, assembly GCA_003697995.1. Taxonomy (NCBI): domain Eukaryota; kingdom Metazoa; phylum Chordata; class Mammalia; order Carnivora; family Mustelidae; genus Taxidea; species Taxidea taxus. The sequence continues at coordinate 28,253 of RCUC01124406.1, read as the reverse complement.
TTCATATCATCTCATTTCATCCTTATAGCAATCTTGTATATTGGGTATTGTTTTACAAGAAGAAAATGAAGCTGGTAATATACTGAGTAGATAATAAAATCAAGATTTAAACCCAGGTCCATCTGATTACCAAGCTTTTTCTGTGCTTCTCCTATCACTGGATTCTATTACCACAGTCCAAGAATGGTAGAGAGGAAACAGAGAGCCAAAGAAAGAGTCATTACACAGAGTGCTCAGACGAAAGCACCATAGGACCCAATCTGGCACTGCTGCATGGTGGGTTTTCACTGTTAGGAGAATGATAGGTAATGCTGTGCCTGCTCTAATGAACATGTGGTTGATGGGCAAGAATGGAAAAACACTACAGTAAACTCTCATGAAATAATCACCAGGTTCAGTTTTACCAGAGAAGAGTTCAGTGGCCTACTTCATCGACTTGATGGGTTGAACCGAGTATCTTGCCACAAAATTCCTCTGGTGATCCTGAAAAAGAATAAATATCAATTTGGGATATTGCCTTATAAAATTATATACCCTAATTTGGGTATTAAATCCAGCATGGACTTTTGTAACAAATTTCAAACCCTGCAAGATTAGGAAATGTTAGCCACAAGTTTTAGGGGACAGCTAGAAAGAAATGACATTTTGGGCTTGAGCGACTTCTTTGATACACCTGACTTGCAGGAGTCTTGAGAAATGGATTCCACCTTAATAAATGCCAGTTGTCAATTTTACACGGAATCTGGAAAGTAATTAAAAATAGCCAGGATTAGATCCAAGGAGTTATTTTAGTTTTGGTAGGAGTTGTGAATTTCAGTTTGCCAGTATTCTAAAATATACCTTGGAATATTACCAAGTGAAGGGAATGATATTTGCCCCTCAGCCTTTTCACTGAATTCTAGAATCCAAATCTCTGTGAGTTTTCACTGACATACCAAGTTCTGTCACCCTCTGGCTTAGAACCCTTTAGTAGTTGCCCATGGCATTTAGAATAAAACTCAAACCTTAAATGCAAATGTTGTGCCTCTTCCTTATTGCCTCATCTTCTTTATTTTTAGTAACTGCATCATTCTACCGTCCAGTCATAGTCCATTTCTCTCCAAATTCTGGTTTTTCTCCAAGCCTTGGCTCATGATATTCTCCAGTCCCTGCTTCAATGTTCCCCTTCCCCCATAGTCTCTCTATTACCCACATAGCCACCAATGGCTGCCTGCATCCCACTTCTTAGTTCTCACTCTGATATCACTTTTTTTTTTAAAGATCTTATTTATTTATTTGAGAGAGAGCGAGCACAGGCAGACAGAGAGGCAGGCAGAGGCAGAGGGAGAAGCAGGCTCCCTGACAAGCAAGGAGCCCGATGTGGAACTCGATCCCAGGACGCTGGGATCATGACCTGAGCCGAAGGCAGCTGCTTAACAAACTGAGCCACCCAGGCGTCCCTCTGATATCACTTTCTTAAGAGCTCCTCACTGACTCCCCAAATCTAGGTTAAGTGCCACCCATAAAGCCCCCATTTTCCTCTGTACTAATAATATTTCATTGTAATTTCTTGTTATATGCTTCCTTTTCCGAACTGGTCTGTAAATTCTATTATAGCAAAGACACGTTGCTAATTATGAGATATTTGTTGAGTGTCCATTCTGTGCTAGACATTTGGGATACTGTGGCAAACTAGATATGTAAGCTTGTATGTCTGCCTTGCTCAACAAATGCATCTAACATGAGAACATGCTTTTTCCTCTCAGAAAAGATTAATTTACAATAGAAATTCCTTGTGGAAATGTCATGGACCTTTTATTCCCTGCAAATATATGAGACAGGGAAACTTCTAAATGGCAAAATCTTGCTCTTTTAGAAGGTGGAATCAGAGTGGTCCAGAAGGTAACCATTAGAGACTGCCACTTGCCTGGGCTAGATCGGGCAATGCCAATGGTGGAATACTTCGAGGAATCTTTGGAATACTATCTCTCAAGCCCCATGTTAGAAATAAAGTTACCATCCTTGTCCTCATAAAGCCAGCATGTATCAAAATACCCAGAGCATTAATTCTGGTGGTCTTGATGGCCTTTCTTTTTTCATTAATAATTAAATTATTAACCAACACTATTTTATCATGAGATTATTTTCCTGTATGTGAGCTAAATACTTAAGAGAACCCTGGTATGGGATATACATGCCAAGCAATCCCTGAAATCAATTACTAATGAAGCAGTCTAGGAATATCAACTACAGAAATCTGCAGTTTCTACCAATAAGTTTAAATTTTGCTGAAGATTCCCAGTTTAGGCTCCATCTAGTCTTATAGCACGTGGACTAAGGTAGGCATCTCATTTAATTATTCAAATATATTGATATGTAGTTCAGGCCATTAGGTGAGAATGAAGAGAGATGATAAATTAATCCCTCAACATTCTGAACTCTGAAAGCCCTTTCTCTCCCTGGTATAATTTCTTCTGCTTTATCAATTCAGAAAATATTTCATTTGTCATAGATGTATTGAGGTGAAGAAAGTTATTACAATGTAGATGATTGACTCTAATTTTTTGTTGAAGTAAATGCAATTCATATATGTAAAAATATTTACCCATTGAACACATTATACCATTTGACATTTTCTCCTCAATCAGAGGGCCACTGGTAAAATGAAAGAGATTAGGAGAGAAGGAGAGTTACAGAAAAGGTGAAGAAAGAAAATAATGGACTATTATATCAGATGCTTGAGATGAGAGTGAATGAGCCTAACTTGGGGGTAACTTGGGGAAAGATGCCTGTTAGTCTTGAGTCCACAAGAGAGAAATATATAATTTATTAAGAGAGAAATTTGGGGGGCACCTGGGTGGCTCAGTGGGTTAAAGCCTCTGCCTTCGGCTCAGGTCATGATCCCAGGGTCCTGGGATAGAGCCCCGTATTGGGCTCTCTGCTCAGCGGGGAGCCTGCTTCCTTTCCTCTCTCTGCCTGCCTCTCTGCTTACTTGTGATCTCTGTCTGTCAAATAAATAAAATATTAAAAAGAGAGAGAGAAATTTGGGGGGGTGCCTGGTTGGCTCGGTGGGTTAAGCTTCTGCCTTCAGCTCAGGTCATGATCTCAGGGTCCTGGGATCAAGCCCAGCATCAGGCTCTGCTCAGCAGGGAGCCTGCTTCCCCCTCTCTCTCTGCCTGCTGCTCTGCCTACTTGTGATCTCTCTCTCTCTCTCTCTCTCAGTCTGTGTCAAATAAATATTTTTAAAAAGAGAGAGAGAGAGAAATTTTGGAGTTCTAAATAAGCATTTTAAGTTTCTTTTCTTTCCCAAGTCTTTTAAAAATTATAATGTAGGGACGCCTGTGCAGCTTAGTCCATTAAGTGTCAAACTCATTAAGTTTTCAGACCCCTGATCTCACAGGTTGTGAGATCAAGCCAGTGTGCTGCGGGGGTCTACTTGGATATCTTCTCCCTCTGTCTCTCCCCCCACTCACTCTCTTTCTCTCTAAAATGAATGAATAAATCTTTAAAAAAAATTAAAATGTGGAAGAAGCAATATTGATGCTACCAGGTAAGTATAATCCTGGTTACTGACTGAATAGAGCAGAGGATATGACAAGTTAAGTATCTGCAAGGGTGAAGGCTCAAAGAAAGTGAGTCAGGCCACTCTTCAGAATGCTTGAAGGTTCAGGGGGTAGGGCCACTAGGCATCAGGGAACGCAAGGCCCTTGAAGGGACACCAGGCGGAAAACAAGGGGACTATTCAAAGTCTATACACTAAACAGAGGGATCTTTCAAATAAGCAATTATCAATTATAGGAAAAGTCAAAAGTCTGAGAAAGGAACTTAGAATAGCAATGATTATTATTTGTATAATCACAACAATGTTAACATGTTTGATTACTAACGTGTGTGGTAAAACTATATTAGGAGGCTGAACAGGAAGTCAATAAACCTACATAAAATTGATATGTCAGTTAGGAATATAAATATAGAGGAAGTGGCAGGGGAAAAAAGTATTCTGGGGTAAATCTTATTCTATGAAGTACTCAGGTATCCCAGAAATGTCTCATGACTTAATTTTCTTTAAATTTAATTAATTTGAACTTGGAAAACCTACTATATGGGTGAATATGAAAATTATTATTAGTTATTATTGGAGGTTTCTTCTCATACCATTCCCTACTGCCTTCCACAATCATATGTGAACTTAGAAATCCTACATGCAATCTTATTTGTAGGCATTCTCAGGTCTTTGGGACACACTGATAACCATAATACTATCCTTGTCAAAACACTCATGGTCTCTTAATATCCAAGTCAATTCATTGAATGGGAGAAAATAAGTGTAAATCATATCTATGATATGGGACTAGTATCCAAAATATATAAAAGATTCTTACAGCTCAACAGTAAAAAGATAACTCAATTTTAAAATGGGCCAAAATTTAAATAGTCATTTCTCCAAAAAAAGATAATCAAAACAGATAATAGGAACAATTAATCTTTTGGGAAGTTTATCAAGACCTTTAAGTGTCCAGATAAAAACAGATTCAGAGGTAATAAATAAAGAATCAAAGGATCTCTGTTCCATCATTAGTTTTACAAAGAACCCTTAGGACATTCCAAAACCAGGATTTTGTGACCAGACATAAAAGTATGAGCCATGGATTCTATTAGCCTATCTGTGGCTGCTGTAGTTCCCAGCTTGGGTTGTGCAGCCAGTGAAGCAGCTGCCTAGAGAAAACCTTGACAGATGATCACTAGGAAAGGATCAAGAGGCAAAATACAAACTGCAGCTTATTATCTTTAACCTCATTTTAGAAAAGGAAGAGGGTGGAGTTGGAATGTATGGAAATAATTTTGCCTCTCTATGGACTGCACTCAGTGTACTTCATTTCAGTGTAAAGAAATGAGCTATTATCTATGTAGAATCCATTCTCTGATCATTTTTGTTATAATATTTTATTTTATTTTTTTATTATGTTCAGTTAGCCACCATATAGTACATCATTAATTTTTGGTGTAGTGTTCAATGATTCATTAGTTACATATATACTTTAAAATATACAAGATCAGAAAATCATAGAAGACATTTAACAATGCCTTATCATTCTCTTATTTGTTCCAAAATGTTTGCTATAGTTGTTTGGCTATTTTTACTCTCCTCATTACAATATTTATTTCATCAAATAGATGTGCATCACTTTCCATTCTCTGAAAGGCACTAGTGTAGTTTGTGCTCTTGTGCTCTGACCTTTGAAATAATTCATAATTGAACTAGTGAATGCTGTTCCCTCATTTTCCAACCTCAAAGCTAGCAAGTAAGTGCTAGAATAGTCCATGACCTATAAGAAGGAATGCTAAAAAGCTTATAATTATTAGAGAATGGTACTGTTTTCTGCAAAGCAACTAGACACTGAGTGTCTTGTTTTAGAGAAAATAAAAAATAGGAATAAAAAATGATCCTATATAAGTATAAATTTTCCTATAATCCATGACTAAAGTTACACTTTAATTCAATCAGAAACTAGTTTATCATTTTTCACATTTAATATATTCCTACTATTTTCTAGATAATCTGCTCAATACAGAGTTTCAGAAATTAGTAAGCACCTCACAACTTAGTGGCAAAAATAGATATATAAACAAATACATTTAGGGGCACCTGGGTGGCTCAGTGGGTTAAGCCTCTGCCTTCGGCTCAGGTCTTGATCCCACCGTCCTGGGATCGCCCACATCGGGCTCTCTGCTCAGCAGGGAGCCTGCTTCCTCCTCTCTCTGCCTGCCTCTCTGCCTACTTGTGATCTCTGTCTGTCAAATAAATAAATAAAATCTTAAAAAAATACATTTAAATTCATTTTAATCACTGTAACAATGGAACCATGCACACAATATGGAGAAGGGAGTGTTTGATTCTGTACAAATGTCAAGGAAGTCTCCACAACATCAAATTTCTTAATGACAGGCTCATGTGGTACCATGAGTCTACCTTTCATAGCAGGTATAGCAAAGATGCAAATTTCCATTTATTCAACGATCATTTGATTAATGCCTGTCGCCTCCATTGATATGTAAGTTCCCTTTGGGCACAGAGCATATCTGTTCTTACCCACTATTAAATTCTCAACATCCAGGATACTGTGTACAAAAGGCGATCAATTAGTATCTCTTAAATATTGTTGAGTATACATAGAAAAAGTATTCCTAAAGAAATACATTAGGCTACCTCACTTGGCCATTGAAAGCAAATTAGGAGTTTTATGAGAACTAGGCAAAAAGAGGACATTGGAGGCAAAGGGACAGCAGTACGTGCAAAGAGATGAAGGCGTGCATGCTTTGTGCTGAGTGTAAAATCCGAGATGTGGTTTAGAGGAACATGTGAGAGAGGGTAAAAAGAGGAGTGTATATAACATGACAAATGTCATGCTAAGCAATTGCAGCTTTTATCTCAGAGATATGATATAGGGAGTCTCTAAACCATTTTAGGTAAATAAGAAACATGACTGGACTATCCTTTAAATGTTAGAAAGACCAGTTTTGTGCAGTTTCAATGTTCATTAGGATTTTTAGGATGCAAGGAACAGAACTTTACTGGGGTTACACAAGAGAGTGTATTATAAGAATAAGAATGATAGTAGTAAAAGAACTTTCTGTCACCAGTTAAACAGATAATATAGAGAAATACTGGTTGCCTTCCATGACTTTGGTAAGAGCTATTCCACTGATGTTGTGGAAACGGACACCTGATTATGAGTAAAGGACTTAAATGGTGAGAAAGAAGTAGAGATACTGAAAATGGGCTACTTTTTTAAGTGGCTCAAAAAAAAGAAAGAGGCTTCCAGGCCAACATGATTCCGAAAATTTATGCTTCAAAAAATACCTTCTTCCTACTATGTAGCAAAGAGGGGTAATATGTTATACATATATTGATACACATACATATATACACATACACATACCACAACTGTACTCAAATTTGAGATAGATATTTATGTGGGTGAAAAACAGAACAGAAACAAAAAATGGTGAATGGAAGCTGAACTCACAGTTTTCTGGGTTTTATAATTGCAGCAAATTATTCAGCAATGCTGGGCCAAAGATCATTAAAAATAGTCCTCTGATTGTAAGGGAGGACTTAAGTTTTACTTACTGCTTAGAGCCATGTATTTTGTGAACCTCCCCAAATGTAAAAAGAAATGGAGGAATATAAGATCTAATGACTTGCTGAATAGAGCTAAAGGTACATAGAAATTGTGGTTTTCAGGGGGCATGGAGAGGAACGGTTTCATTCTCTACAACTGAGTCAAGCTGCTTTCAGTCTAGATTCATCATACTTCCAACCAGCCCATGGAGGCAGTAACTTTAAACTCTGATTGTAAAATCTAGCCTGGAAATTCAAAGTGTTCAGAGGCAACTACAAAGCTCATAGGCCAAGAGAGATGAGCAATGTGTGTGTGCAGGTGGGAGGTGGGGGTGCATGTATGTCAATGAGGTGTGTGTGTAAGATAAACAGAGAGAGAGATGGAGAGAGAGGGAGGGAGACAAATCTTACTCAAAACAATTCAGCATACAAATTCCAAAAGATATGAAAAAAAATCTAATGCCAACATAATCAACAAAATCAACAATCAGTTTAGTGGAATTTTTCTATATAATATTTATTTTATAAAAAGTCTGACAAAGACTATTAAAAAGTGATGAGATCTGAAAGAGATAACTAAAATAATTTTCATTTAAATAGAATAGAAAATGTTTATTGGTACAGCCCACCATGGAAAATAGTATCAAGGTTCCTCAAAAAGTTAAAAATAGAATTATCATATGATCCAGTAATTCCACTACTGGGTATTTACCCAAAGAAAATGAAAGCACTAATTTGAAAAGATAAGTGTACCCTTATTGCAACAGTATCTATAACAGCCATGATATGGAAGCAACTCAAGTGTCCATTGATAGATAAAGGAGTGGTATATATACACAATGGACTATTACTCAACCATTAAAAAAGAATGAAATCTTGCTATTTGTAATAAATGGATGGACCTAGATGTTACAATGCTAAGTGAGATGAGTCAGTCAGAGAAAGACAAATACCATATGATTTCACTCATATGTGGAATTTAAGAAACAAAATAAAAAAAAAAGAAATAAATAAAAAAGAAACAAGATTCTTAAATATAAAGAACAAACAGTTGCCCAAGGGGAGGTGATGGGGAGATGGGTGAGATAAAGGAGATTAAGGGTACACTTATTGTGGGGTGCCCTGCTGGTTCAGTCTGTTAAGCATCTGACTCTTAATTTCAACTTAGGTCATGATCTCAGAGATAAATAGATAGACATGCCAAATAAAGGTATTTTCACATATATAAAGTCTACCCACATACACACTAAACTCACATAACCCAGTCACATACAGTCACACTCATATATACCCTCACATGCACTTATAAACATATTTACATAATATACAGTTTTTATTCAAGATGTGTTTTAGGAGGCAATGAGTGAATCTAGAAGAAGGGCAAAAAATAGGAAAAACTGATCAAATATGTTAGTCAAATTCATTAATTGTTGACTATCAAAACAATTTAAAAACTTTTAAAGCACAAAATTAAAATTCCAAATAAAATAATGAAGTGATAGGGGCGAAGGGATATTTAATGAATAATTAAGGACCCCTTATGACCGAGAGGATAGAAATATTGCAGAGTAACAAACTTTTTTAGATTGTTTTATAATTAAATATGCACCCTAAAATTCTAAGTGTAAAGTAATTTGATATTTCAGTCATGAGCCAGGAAGAGATTTGGCCAAAATGGACCGTTATCACTGGTCAAGTTTTTTCTAGATGGAAATGAGGTTTCTCAAGGACAAAGTAGTGGTTGCAACATCCTTAATGAAACACGGGACTACCCTTAGAGTGAAAACTGTTTTTGTCAGAAGATAATACACTTCAAGAGAGTGAATTTCTGTCTTCACCAATGAATATATCTTTGAAGGTTGGCCCTTGACTGCTGTAATTGACACTGGATTCTTTGCAAGGACTGTCACTATAGATGCTAGTGTGGAATCTTTCATAGTTTCCCTCAAGAAATGAGAATTCCCCTCTAGGACCAAGGTTCACAGCTCTTGGGTCCTCTTTCAAAACTATCTATCAGAGCACAGGTCAGCCCTTAGAATCCTAGGTCAGAACTAGACCATCTGCCATTGCACTAAGGTTCCCTCCCACTGTCCTGAAATTTCCTTAGGAAATCAGGCAAAATGGGTCTGTCTACACCTCTCTCACCCCAGGACTCTCATATCAGCTGACCTAAAATTTCTCTCAGTCAGGCCTATCCTCAATGATCCCAGGGTGACATTCTATACCTTGCCTATGCTGTGCTACAGAGGGAAGAAAAGCACAAGCTATTCTCTATCCAGGCTCAGGGAGAGCCCCCCTGATGGCATTGCTGGACTCATCTCATCCCAGACAATGGAGGGAAAGTTTGAACACTTTGAAGGAATCATTCTAAAGCAGGGGCTCTCTGAGGCCCAGGGCTCCCTCTTCCCAAGTCTAAGGGTAGTACTCTGTAATGGAGACAGTGCTATAAGAATAGTATTTAGGAATGAATTCAATCCAAGTTCCCAGTTCTGGTTAGGCTGAATGCTTCCAAGATCCAGGTCTCAGGTGGGCAGGGACAGCAGTCAGTATGTTCCCCCTTAACCCCCCAGTGATATGAGATGGCATCCAAGGCCAAAGGTTGGTTATAAAAAGAAAAAGAAGATACTTCTTCATTAAATTCATTGTTCTTATTTTGCATTATCACAGGATGTTGATTATTTCCGTATTCATGTCCAAGACTCAAATGAACATAAAATAATTATTACCACGTCAATAGCTCCCTTTTACTTACTTTGCCTTCAAAAAATTTGCAGGAAGATTTAAGTAAGAAGACCTGACAAGGCAATGTATTTCTAAGAAGTTGTAGCATGCTACAATGGCAACAGGAGGTCAAATGTCAATGATTTTATCCTCAAATGAACTATAATAACTTCCCTGAAATGCACTCCTTGGAATTTGCAATTGTTATGAAACAGAATTTATCATTAGGGAAAAAAACTAACACCAGTGTGTTGGAATAGGATAAAAAATTTAAAAACTCCAACTTATTTTTAAGTGCAAATAAATACAAAGAAGGTAATAGACGAGTGCTAACACCCTAAACTCTGTTTAGACCTTACGACGGATCAGTTTTTTAGACAATTTTGCTTTGAGCATTTAAGTTAGAACTCACAACAGTGCAAGGAAGGATGATTTTTAAACAGGTAGGAGATTTCAATTTTAAAGATTTTATTTATTTATTTGTCAGAGAGAGTGAGCACAGGCAGACAGAATGGCAGGCAGAGGCAGAGGGAGAAGCAGGCTCTCTGCTGAGCAAGGAGCCCGATGCGGGACTCGATCCCAGGACGCTGGGATCATGACCTGAGCCGAAGGCAGCTGCTTAACCAACTGAGCCACCCAGGCGTCCCAGAGATTTCAATTTTAAAGGCCCAGCAGCAGTAGTCCCCCAGTGAATGGATTTATCAAAAGGGGATGCTTTCAACGGTCTTTGGCCAGATATACTGGAGGACATATCCAGGATACTGCTATGTATCTACAACCAGGCCTTATGATGACTAAAACTTTTCCAGCTACCCTAGTAGCTTCTTCACCTCTGCAACAGATTATTTGCTCTCCAGTTATGATGACTCAGATCTACTTTGTTTCTGTTTCTGTCTCCTATGCTATTATCCAAATAACACTTTGTGTAGGTTTTAAATTCAAACTCAAAGAGAAAGGAGAAAACAGTATAATCTATTAAAAGGAGATCTGGCATTAGAGTCAGAAAATTCTATGTGATCCTGCTTCTAGGCATTATTTCCAGCAAAATGAGCTTCAATTTACTTAGCTAAATATGGTATATTAATCTTTATCATGAAGAGTTGTTGTACACATTAGGTATAACTTTGTTAAACCTTTGGCATAGTACTTGGTATAAGTCCAATCACAATGTATGGTATCACTTATTTTTTTCCAAGTACAATATTTTATTTTTTTACCTTATTTTTATTAACATATATTATTTGTTTCAGGGGTACAGGTCTGTGATTCATCAGTCTTACAGAATTCACTATAGCACATACCCTCCCCAATATTTTTATTACTATATTTGGATCTAGTATTCTTGGCCCAATATCATCTATTAAAGGGGTCTATGCTATGTGCCCAGATATCTCACAGATTATTAGCCAACTTTTAGGCCTATCAACTGTGGCTAGAGTACGGGTAATGAGATGCACTTTGCCAGCAGTGACTATCTAACTGGGCTACTTAACAAAGTTCTGGAGGGTTTCAGATGTTACCCTAAAGTGGGTTGGCACTGGCTTGCAGTTTCGTCAGTTCAGTACAACATCTCCAAAAAGACAACTGGCAGCAGGTTCGCCCAGTTCCACTAACTCCTTTGTAAAGAGTCTGAACAGTGTGTATCATTTCCAGGTTGCATTATAATTCACAATTAAATATTTTTAATGTAAATCATGCAACCCTGCCCTTTATCCTTTGAAAAGAATTCATTAATAGAGTAAGTCCCATGAATGAAAGAATATCTCTTGTCAAGTTTGACACCCATCCTGAACTGATAAATCTGAGCTTTGAAGGCAAATTAAAATATTTGAGATTTTGTGATCATTTACCCATGACCAAACCTAACTTCCTACTTTGGAGGGAAAAATTAATATTAATCCTTATTTGAAAAATCCCCAAAGATTTTTCAGACACAAGTCCTCTTCAAACCAGAAGCTGGAAAAACAAGCATAAATAAGCAAAAACATGTGGGATTCGTTTCCTTTAAAATGTACATTAACTTTTTAAGTTCAAGCAAAGGTCATTCGAAAAATTCTGAGAGTTGCACCAAGCCAAAAATTTGTACTTCATGTACAAATATCTCAAAGGGTTGTGGTAAGAGGTTCTTGATTTCCAGGGTAAATATATCCATACAATTTTATAACTGTACTCATTGCCTCTAAAAGATGTCTCAAGGAACAAAGGTAATCTGAAAGCTCTTTGAGGCCTAGCACATACTTATTGGTATAAACAATCCCCAAATATTTCCAAGTAGGTTGGGAAGGACAAATCACCTATGGCGACTCTTATCTGGATGGTATAGTGGCATCCTACCCACTTCCTCTCCTCTGTAATCAGTAGTAAGATAGGAAGCATTCTCTAAAACTGTACTCACCAATAGAATTGTCTACAATAATGTAAATTTCCCCATTCTGCATTGTCCAATACAATAGCCACTAGCCATCAAGGAATAATTTTAAATATGGCTGGGACTGAGGAACTGAATTTTTAATCTTATTTAATTTAATTAACTTTAAATTTATACAGCTACATGTAAATGAACAGTGGCTATCACAATGAGCAGTGGAGGTCTACAGAACAGGAATAGACTACTTGAACAAATATCTGTAATAATAATAGCAATTAGTAACAATAATAATAAATATCTAATGTTGTTAAGCACATAGAGCTTTACCTTTTCATTCCTCACAGAGCCAATTCCCACCATCACCCATGCCCTGGGTGTTGATAGACTTGCTCTTAATAAGATGCTGTCCTAATAACTAGAAGCAATGACTCAGTGACAAATAGAATGACAAGCATTGGACCCACGAGCATAAAGCATACCAGTTGGTAGAAGTACTGATGGATGAGTTCAGTGGACCAGATGGAAAATCCTGTGTAAGGATAGTCCAAAGCAGAGAGAATATTATGGACCAAGTGAGGGTAGTGGGCTTTAAGAGTCAATAGCCCCCTTGCAAGACAACAGGTTGCATATGATCTTGATGTGCATCCCAGTTCCAGCTTTAATAATCTCGGCATCCTCCGAAAGGAGGAAAGAAAACAATTGACAAAAAACTTTAAGAAATGTCCTGTATTTTGATCACAAGCTGTTGGGTTTCATATAGGAATATTTGCAAGTAAGGGAGAGTTTGTCTTTGATGACTTTGGAGTCATACTTGACTCCTCTCTTTCTCTCATACCACACATCTGATCTCTTCAGCAAGTGCTCTTGGCTCTATCTTTAAAACATATCCAGAATTTAACCACCTCTCATCACCTCCATATTGGTCAGAGCCACCATCCTCTCACAGCCAGATTATTGCAGTTGCCTGATGTCACTACTCATTTCCCTTCCACTCTTGCCCTGTTTTACTCTCATCTCAAAAAAACGTATATTTTAAAAAATAAGACAGATGATGCCACTGTACTCAAAATCCTCCACTGACTTTCATCTCTAAATAAAAGCCAAATTTTCTAAATGGCCTGTAAGTCCTTACATTACTTGATTTCATCTTTTAGTGCTCTCAGCCTCAGTCTACTCCAAACAGACAGGATTTCTAAACATCACAGGGATACTACTGCTCATGGCCCTTGTACTCTTTCAGACCTTCTTCCCATCTTTGCTCAAAAGTCATCTTCACAGTGAAGCCTTTCCTGATTACCTTATCTTAAATTCACTCTCCCCACTACAGCCCCTACTATGCATTTTTTTCTCTATTTATGCTTCATTTTTCTCCATATAACTTATCATTGTCAGGGCGCCAGGGTGGCTCAGTGGGTTAAAGCCTCTGCCTTCAGCTCAGGTCATGATCCCAGAGTCCTGGGATAGAGCCCTGCATCGGGCTCTCTGCTCAGCAGGGAGCCTGCTTCCCTTCCTCTCTCTATGCCTGCCTCTCCGCCTGCTTGTGATCTCTGTCTGTCAAATAAATAAATAAATAATCTTAAAAAAAACTTATCACTGCCTCATACACTATTTTTAGCATTTATTTATTTCATATCTCTTTCCCTTAATGTAGCTTCCTTAAGAAAGGAATTTTCTTCAGTTTTGTTCATTGCTATATCTCCAGCATGTAGAAAATGTCTTAGTGGCCAGTAGCTCCAAAAATAAATTAATAAAATGAATTAATGGAGCTTTCCAGATGGAGATTTGATTATTACAGACAAATTTGACATACCCCTAAAAGTTTATTGTTGGAATACAGCTTGCATGCATTTAAATTATTTCACTTGTCCTCCGATATCTATTTTCTCAGTTTCAATTAGCAGAAAGTAGCCCACAGCTATATTTCATTTTTTAAAAAATTTCTCTCCAACTAAGATCCTACTTGGCCATATTCGAAAAATGTAGATGCATGGAATATTACAGCTGGAAGAAGCCTTGGGGAACCTACTCTAGTGTCCAAAAGTATGTTCCCACAATGACTAGACCAAGATTTCCCACCACAAAATTGAAATATGCAATATTTTTTCCCAATTTGCAGAAACAGGAAGTGGATAGAGATAATATTCTCAATTAAATTTTTCTTATGATTTCTCCTAAGATATTGGCACCACAGTCGCTTACCAACTAACAAATACTAACAGATGTCAAAAGTGAATAAGCAAGAAGCAAATAGATAAAAATATAAAAACCCAGAAATAGTTATTGCAACAGCTTTATTTATTATGGCCACATGCAAATGGTTGTGATTATATTTTGCTTCTATCTAACCATATTTTCCACTAGTACAATCTCTCCTTAAATTAAAAATAATAAAAATCAACCAGAATTTTAATTGCTGATTCTCTAATGTCAAGTTTGAGAGCTTGTGTTCTAGTCTAACACTTAAATTCCACAGTTTCAAACAATTTACGCACAAGAGAAATGACTTGCCCAAAGTCACGTAGTTAATGACAAAAATAGATATTTCTTAAATATTTTCTGCTTATCTCTTTCTTCTTAATTCCAACTCTCAAGGATTCAAACCACTTTTTTTTTAGTTCTCAAAATTTACTGTATTTACTTTATTATGTGGGGAATAGCTACCCAAAAATCTGTCTGTTGAGTAGAGTGGAGGTTCTCTGGCACCCAACTCCCTTTCTATCCCCAAACAAGCCCATTTTTTTAATCACTATTTAAAAGAGAGAGAGAGAGAAAGTTACTAAACTACTTAAAAATAAAAAGAAAGGGAAATCTTTACCTTGTCTTCTTCCAGACATGGTAACAAGCTGGAGACCTATGGGCGGTTTCCAACCCCCAAATAGGTTTTCCTTGAAGAATTTCCCCTGAAGAATTGAAAGAGGGAGAGGAGGAAGCCAACATATTAAAAATTAGATGATTTCTAATTTTAAAATATTCTGAATTTCTAACTTCTTTTAAAACACTGGAAGAGATTGCTACACTAAGCCCATATTCTTGAATAATAATTATGAAATCTATATAGCATGAATCCCTTTATACAAACTAGAGTTTCCTGTTCACCCCAATTCTCTCCAACCTTTCACTAACACATGTCAACTTTCATTTATCATCTAATTTGATCTGTACTTTTATTTTATTATAGCAAAATATTTCTATCCCCATGTCACCATCAAAAATGAGAACAAAAATGAGATGTAATGAATTCAAGGAAGAAAATTAGAAGAATCACATTTATTTGGAAGTGAAGAGTATTCCTATATGTTTTAATATGCACATGATGTTTACCTGTGGGAAAACAACTTAAGATGGATTTCTTCCATACTCCAGTCCATGGCCTTCTTTGAGTTTGTGATTTCTGTTTTATAGTCATGATTACTAATTCGCTTCATAGACAGTAACTGAAACCCACTAGCTTCCTGTTTGTTTTTTCTTCTGAAGAATATTTATTACTAAGGCTGCTAACCCATAGTAGACATATGTGTCATGCCTAATGTCTCAGAAACTTCCTTGGTCACCACTAACCCATCTCATAAACACACAAAAACATCCATAAACTACATGTTCAATAAAATAGCTCTAAGCTGTCATTTGCAGAGAAGTAGTCATTCATGGGGACATTCCTGGGTACTTAGTCCAAGAGCACTGCAATGTGGATTAGCCTCTGAGCCATGAAGTAGTCTAGCTTTTCACTCAAACAACCAGACATGCTCTCTTTCAGATGTTTGGTTTCTAAAAGATTTTTAATTTTATATTTATAAAATTTCAATTTCTAAATTGTTATGAGATTGGCCAGATAATAATGAGAATTGAAGACACAGCCAGAGAGAAACAAAGAGGTAAGATGACACCATGTAGGCTCTTAAGAAACAGTAATAAAATTCCCTAAACCTGCCTCTCTGGCCCAGTGATTGTTTTCTTTCTGAATATAAGTATTATGCTAAATTAGATGATGTTGTTATAATCAATAGATCCTCATTTACTCAATGGTCCCTTGTTCCACATGGTTTTCTATAGCAGGTCCTATGACCAGAAAATCCACAAGAGTAGGCTTCACGAGTCCTTTAATGATAACGGTGTTAAAATATAACTCAATAAATGAGCAAAACAAGCCAAAGTAACCCAAAAATAGTTTAATCAACTTTTCAAATTCAAAGGGTTTTTTCCTAATTGACCCAGTACTACTAACTGGTCAATTTTCATCAAGTAGTGAGAACATAGTATTGGCATTTAAAGAACGGTTAAAGAACTTTTGGGGGGGGGGGGATCATCCCAATTCTAAATCTAAGTTAACATCATCCATGGTGATGTTCAGGTGTATTATAATAGTTTATGCTGTGTCAGCCCAGTTTGGTCACAGAGCTAAGCATTTCACTAGTTTTATTTTATTTTAAATTTTACTAATTATAAGATCTATATACACATCTCCAGAATTCTAAGTTTTGTGTGTCAGCTTGTTGAGAGAAGGTCACTTACAGTTTCATCAGTTACTTTGGACATTGAGGCATGTAAGTACACCAGATTTGTGATTATCTAGAAAGACCTTGAGGTTTATCTTCCAAGGATTTCTGCCAAAGCTTTAAGTGTGTTTTATATTATTGTAACTTAAGAACTTCCTCTGGAAATGGACCTTAATTTACACCAATGTATCTGCAAATCTGGGTAATCTATGACTCTAAGAAACTTAGGGCAGGTTAAAAAAAAATCAATCTCCATTTACTCAACTCACAAGTCTGGTTTGAATCTGAATATTTTGCTTCCTTAAAGAAAGTCAATTTGTCTATCTTGTTTGGTGTTTCCTTATGATTAAGCTCAATTTGTGTTTTTATCTTCTAATATCAGTTAAGGAACTACCATACCATGATCCCTAAGGGATCTGACAAGTTGATTCTTACAAATCCCCTTAACTCCAAAAATTCCATGATATCAACATATACTTTAAATTCTTTTCAACACATTTTCACCTCCTATCCAACCCACTACCCCAGTATATAAGCAGATTGTCCATACTCTGCTTGTAATTCCTCCATACACTGTAAAGGTATGGTCAGGACTATAAAAACTATGACATTGGTACTTTCCTTTGTCATGTCATGACATGAACCCAACTTGGAAAACTCACATCAATACTTGCCTGATGAATGTGGACACTAGGAATACTAACATGCTTTTGGACATGAATAAACCTATGAATGCTTCCTTGGTCTCTCTTGTCACGTATTTCCATCATCTCTTTTCATCATCATCTTTTTGATCAAAGCTGTCAGCTTTTTGCTGGCAAATATTTCATTATCCTGTTCTTAAAATATTGCTAAATTTTTCATTTTGTACAGGGAGTCAGTGGCCACATTTGATCTGCCTTAGAATATTTCTTTCCAACCTCTAGCTCCTCTTATTTCCCACTAGCTTTTGTGGACCAGTTTCTTGCATGCTGCAATTCCTTTTTGCCACAGTATAATGTCACTTACCTAACCTCACCCAAAATAGAAGGAACAGACAAAAGAGATACCTCATATGCTGGCAATTTCCTATAACCTACATAAAACCAGTTGATAAAATCCTAAGCAACCTAAAATAAACAAATATTAATACAACTTTGCCCACCATCCCAACTTGATTCATGACTAAAGTGACAATAGAAACACTATTTTAAAACCAACTTAACTGGTATGTTGCTATGTGTGATCTAGGAATTCTGACTTCTCTGTATTTTCTCTGGCTTATGACATGGCCTTTTTCACAACTGTGTTATAATGTAGAAACTTATCTTCTATGTTGGATCCTTACTTAATCTTTACTATTTTTTCTGTCTCTAGTTTAAATCAAAATGTTTAATTTTCATCTTGTGAGTTTCTTTACTATCTTATCTTTTGGTCTTTGCTATTGCTTGGGTTCTCCTAACTACTGTGCCCAGCTCAAGGGGCATAGTTTATAATTCCTATAATCCACAGTCACTTCTTGGGGTTCTGTGGAGAAGACTTGGGAATGGACTTAAGATCCTAAAGAGAAAATATGAGGTAAATGTCAATTGACTTCTGTTTTCAAGATACACCAAATCTGCAGAGTTCCTAGGCTGATAGGAAGTGATCTCATTTATCACCTCTATGGCTAACTTTGTCAGCCACAGAATAGATATCTGACAGTTTTCTGGTAGGGCTTTATAGGCATTGATTCCAGAAGTGAAGTATAATCGTTATTCATTAAGAATGAACTTGCTGTGCCTTAGTAAATGAGGCTGTTCTCATATATGGGACTCAAGAAAATGCAAGGAATTCAGTTGTATAATTAGTTTGTTCAGTTGTATCCTAAGAAAAGGAAGACCATTTTTATTGTACCTATAAAAATAATTATGTTGTTATTAATATGGTAGAGATAAAAAGAGAGAAAAGAGTAAAATAACTTATTTCTGAATTCTGAAAAACAAGGAGAACAAGAAAGCATTTAAGGAATATTCTACTAATTTAATGATTAAAGAACATTAAGAATAAAGAGAAAGGATGTCCAACCTAGGTTGTATCTTTCTTCATCACTTACAGATGGTTTTCTCAGTTCTCAGCTTTCATATGTCAGCTTAGAAGTTTAAACTTCTGAGATGTTTTCACTGATGTTCTGGACTACATTGAGTTTCTATCATGTGTACTTTTATTGCACTGCTTACCCCTGATTAGGTCCATTAAAACGTTATTTTTAATAACAAAAATTGAAAATGGCTTAAGTGTTTGGATGTGTATTTCATTTCAGGCAATAAAATGTAGTAATTTTAAAAGACTTTATTTATCTATTTGAGAGAGAGAGCAGAGGGAAGGGCAGAGGGAGAGGAAGAGAATCAAGTAGACTCTACACTGAGCAAGGAACCTGACACTGGACTGGATCTCGTGACTCGGAGACCATGACCTGAGCTAAAATCAAAAGTCACACACTTATCCTACAGAGCCACCCGTGCACCCCCATAATGTAGCAATTAAAAATGATGATTTCAGTATATTCAATGGTGTGAAAATACGTTCATAAAAAAGAGATTAGGGACGCCTGGGTGGCTCAGTTGGTTAAGCGGCTGCCTTCGGCTCAGGTCATGATCCCAGCGTCCTGGGATCGAGTCCCACATCGGGCTCCTTGCTCCGCAGGGAGCCTGCTTCTCCCTCTGCCTCTGCCTGCCACTCTCTCTGCTTGTGCTCGCTCCCGCTCTCTCTGACAAATAAATAAATAAAATCTTAAAAAAAAAAAGAGAGAGAGATTATATAGCTAAATTACATAAGAAAAAATAGATTACAAGAACATGGTATACGTAGCATGGTCACAGTTTAATGAATATCCCTGTAAACATATAGGCATCAAAATCCATTTTAAGGACTCTAAACATTACTAACAGGTTATCACTTAATGGCAAGACTGTTGTTTTTATTTATTGTCTAATTTGTATACTTTACTTATTTTCTAATTTTTATAATATTTATTTATTATCTAATTTGCATGGATTTATTTTTTCATAAAGGGTGTAATAAAGGTTATTAAAGTAAATATTTCCAGAAAACAGATTGATAATTTCAACAATGAAACATGAAGACGTTCAATAAAAGCACACTAAGATGCTCTGCTGCCTATCACTCTCGGTGTAACACAGTCTTAAAATGGAGTATCATAAGATTTGTTTTTTCTGTTCAAGCTAATGCAATGTCTTTCCTGTCCCCCTTTCTTCTAGAGAAGGCTAGATTAAAGGTAATCCTCATAAACAGACCTTTTAAATTGAACCCACACATTCTCAAAATAGTAATGAATTCCACACTCCCGTTTCTAAAGACCAAACATATTTTTCCCATTTTCCTTTATTTATACAAAAAAAAAAGTTGTTATAAGTATAATTTAAGAGACTCTCCAAGCACAGGTGTCTGTCTCTGGTTTCCACCACCACCTACTCCCCCCCCCACACACACACACACTCCCTCATGGACACAGCTTGGGGTTACTCGGAGGCAGGAAAGTGCCTGGGAGTTGTGGTGTGACCAAGACACTGTTCTGGGAAACAGGACATGAGTCCCTGTTTCACCATGGGCAAAGGAGGCACTTTGAAACAGCCTCCCGCCCCGCACACACAAACAGAAAGTTATGACAAGAACAGTAGAAAAACAAAACAAGAAACGACAAAAAATGGGGAGGGGAGAGGAAAAATAAGACCACCGAAATAAAAAATAAAACTCAAAAACCTGGGACACCTGGGTGGCTCAGTTGGTTAAGCAGCTGCCTTCGGCTCAGGTCATGATCCCGGCGTCCTGGGATCGAGTCCCACATCGGGCTCCTTGCTCAGCAGGGAGCCTGCTTCTGCCTCTGCCTCTGCCTGCCACTCTGTCTGCCTGAGCTTGTGCACTCTCTCTCTCTCTCAAATAAATAAATAAATAAAATCTTTTAAAAAAAATTAAAAACTCAAAAACCTTTGATATGAAGGCAGCAGATGGGGGAGGGGCATTTACAAAGGAAAACTGAAGGGAGACAGCAGCAAGGTTGGGGACATCTGGGTCCAATTATTTTGTCACTGGGCCACAAACCCCCTTTCAGGCTCCCTCCATAACGCAGCGCGCTCCACTCCCGAGTTCACAGGCTAGTCACCCTCTTCTCTTTAGTCTGCAGGGCAATGCATTGGAGCCTCCAGGTGAGGAGGGGCATGTGGGGCCCTAACTGGGGATCAGAAGAAGGCTGTGGGAATGGAGCCCAGCCATTCCCACAGCCTGGGAAGCTGGCGGATTATAGACACTTCCTTTCCCTCTGGTCACACCTAATCCTGGGGGAAGCCCTTTCCACCTGGGGGCCATGTGATGATTTCTACACTCCTATGGCAGAATCCTCAAATCCTGTCTCTCCAAATTGCCAGCTCCCCACCCCCATGGGTTCGAAGTGCAATCCAGTGGGGCCCAGGTTTGGCGACCTCCTGGGGAGTGGTGTCCCCAGCTGGGACTTCCTGCCTCTCCAGAGCTCTGAGGCCAGACAAGAGGGTGCAGGTCAGTACTGGAGGGCTGGTGCTCCCGACCTGCCTGGGGCTTCAAGCTTGGTCTGGGACTTCATATACTGGACATATTTTTGTGTCTGTGAACACTTAGCATTATTGTTTTGAATTCTGTCTGGCATGATGCTGAACTCTGAGCATAACCCAACTTTACCTGGTTAATTTTCCTGTTGCTTCAGTTTATGTACCACAGACAAGAAATTAGAAACAAGTTTGTTCATAGATTTTCCTAATTGAGTCTTAGGCATTCCATGTAATAATCAAATTTGTTCACACAATTTTATTTTGTCCAATTATAAAGAACCATTTAGATACAAATCTGAGATTAAAAACGCAGCCTAACAAGGCCTGGGACTCCACATTTAGACTAATACAAAAGACAGAGAAGCCACAGTTTAAAAAAGAAACTGGTATTTTCATATAAGTACTAATACTTTTCCCCCACCAAAAAAAAAAAATCTATTGTGAAGGGAGAGAGTCAGGATACAACTGCATTGTTGCTCTTTTTGTGGTTTAAAGATTGTTTAACTCTTAGGTACACATAAGTTGATTTTTTTAAAGTTACTTTTTTATAATGTAAAATATAGTATTAGATTCTGAATAAAATGATGCTACTAACCATGGATGCAAATGACTTAAATCTCTTAGCAGTTCCCCCACCCTCCCTACACAGATAGCTGATGGTACTCAGGGCATCCTTTTACTGATCCTTTGCAGCTCTAGGCCCAATGGTTAGAGAGATGGGAAATAAAAGGAAATTGCTGTTTAATTTTCTTGTTCTCCCTCTTTCTGCAACCTCCATGTTTTCATGCTATGGCTCATTCTTACTTTATATCCACCTCTGCAAATAACTCACCCTTAATACAACTTACTTCTGGATGTATTTTTTTTCTGATAATCATTTTGTTCCATATCTGCGCACACTCACCAGTCTTCTTGGCCAGAGATGTGTATATTCATGCAGGAATGGATAAGGAAAAATTTGTGGCACAAAAAGATTTTATTTGCTTTAAGTTTACTTTTGATTTTGCTTTTCATATAAACATGTGATACCTATGTGAACTTCACAAGGCTGTCTTCATTCAAAAAACACATTAAATGTCATTTTCTCAGACAGGTCTTTTCTGACTATCCAAATGAAAGTAGCCAGTTTATTATAATTATTTGTGTAAATTTTATTACTATGTGACATGTTTTCTTATATAGCCACATATTGTTTATTGTTTATTTCCTTCCAACAAATGAGAAGCTTCAGGATGGCAGAGACTGTATCTTTCTTATTTACTACCTAAAAATGAGTTGGGATATAGTAGGTGCTCAATAAATTCTGAAGATTAAATGAATGGATGGATGGATATGTGTGCAAACCTTCCTACCTGAGAGTAGCAGTCACTTAGCTAATAGAATAGTGTTCAATGAATGTACAATAAATATACACATAAAGCTAAATCATCTTAAATCTGTACCCAAACCTGCCCTATAATTGTGGATTCAGTCAAAAACAATAGCAGAATAGATATGATTAATAATTTTTAGTAACTTAGGGTCAAAAGAACAAAACTCCGTCATAATACAGAATACAGTAGATATATTAACCAACAGCATGTAAAATCTTGCTTCTGAATACAAAATTCTATAAAGTAACAACCAAATGTGACTTGAGTAAGCTATTAGGTTAAAATGTATTGCTGCACTCCCACTAAGCCATCAATAACCCTGAAGAAGGTCCACTGTTAAACAACAGTTCACAGCAGAACTTATGCTAAGAAGCAATGATTAAATAAAACAGGATCTTAGGTCTTAATTCTGATTCCTAGAAAGTGATTAACTATGTACATACACTATGAGTACAGAATTTTTAAAAAATAAAGCTGTCCTTGACATGCATGAAATATTAGTCTCTATGCTCGAATAGTTTAATAACAAAAGTTTGATTTTATTTATTATTTGATATCAATACAGTATATCTATTAAAGGCTATTTGATTTCCTGTAAATGTAGCTCTATAGAGTGATCCAAATAATAAGCAACACATTCAGTGACTGCCAGTTACTTAGTGTCACATTGCATTTCAACAAAAGCCACTATATCCTGTGTGACAGGAAAATGGGTGGAGGACCTTATAATCAAACTTCCAGAAATCCTTGTTTACAAGGCTGACTTTTTGTGTTACTGTGTAGCTGTCCAAAAGTTTTTCAGCAGGTCATGGCTTTTTTCTTGAAAAGTTATCTTTACGAAACACATTGATAAGTCTTTCCATTTTTATATAACAAAACATCTAAAACATACACACACACACACACACACACACAGCATGAAAGACTCTTATTCAATTAAAGGTTCTGGAATAGAGAAAAATTTATATTAAGTGACAAATATTTTGATAGTGGTTTATAATGCTTTTCATGTAGTAGGTGCTTCATAAGTATTTACTAAACCACTGAATCAAGAAATTAAAGCACAAGCTTCTCATATACTCTGCTAAATTCTGAAACTTCTTGTAAGTTCCTGAATTTTTAACAGATGTGACAGGTCCTACTGATAAATAGGTTTAAAGGGTTTATTGAGATATATAACCAGTTTTAAATTGTAGTTGCAAACTAAATTTAAATAAATAAGACCAGCCTCTCTGTCACCAGATTTTTGCCCCAACCCTCTGATCTGCTATGTTTTTCTGTTAGTAATTTAGCTTTTTATCAGCATCCTCAAAATAAAACAAAAGCACAGATTTTTATTCTCTTTGCCCATCTCCAGATTTTTCACAGTTGAAAAGGTAGCCCTAGATCCCTTTTCCTGCATGTAAACATTTCATGACCACACTTGTTCAGCTGCTTAGAAAACATACTCTTTGTTTTCTCCAGTATTTTGTGCTATGAGACAGCAGGTTGTGGGGCCATTAGGTAGCACTGATCTCTCTCACTTCCTTTGATTTTTCTGCGAACTAACCAGATCTCCCCCTAACATGTCCCCACCCTTACTCTCTATATTCCCAACCCTTCCCTACTCCAGCACTTAAAAGAAGTCCTCACAGTTTGTGTTGAGAAATGAGCCAATAAAAATCTGAATTTAAAGACAAGAGGGTTTCAGCTGAGATTTTGTGATCTTTCCCTGTGTAAATCTTGATAGACCAGATCATTTTTGAGCAGTAGAATCTCAAGGGTAGCTCATTCAATAGCAGGACAACCTAATATCCTTATTCCCTTTATTTGTACATTTCAAAGTTTCTTTTAAAGCATTCTCTTCTTGTATTTTCCTCTTCAACTTTATCACTGTATTTTTGACATAAGGGAAAGACTATAGAAGGACATTTTTCCAGTAATAGCAATCATAGTATTGGTCATAATTGTCTTCATATTTTGAAACTATTTCATTCTTCTAGAGTCTCATTGGATTAATGGTGTCATTCAGTAGAATGTATCAGTTAATTCCATGTGTTGGCCATAGTTTTCTCCCTGACTTCCTAGAGAAGTGAATTTAAACAACATTTAAAACATGGAAAAATAAGATTCATTAATAATATTTAATTGTTTTCATATTAGTTCATGTTTACATGATATGTTATCAATCAGGTGCATTTTTAGGGGTGATTCTAGTGCCTTTAGCCAAGAAGTTTTCTTTCATAAAATTAGAACCAGGGCTGCACACAAATGTAACACAGGAAAGTTTATTTCAATATACTTTTTCACAAAATTGAGGAGTGTATGTTGTCTGAACCTCCAGTGTTAAACAAGACTGAACATTGAATTTGGTTTCAAAACATTTTTATTTTACAGAAACAACATTTCAGAGTTTGGGACAAGGGCCCTTCTAGTCTCTATATTTTCATCTAACTGGAATATGCTTATTGGTGGTTTGAGCACAACCAAAGTCCCTGGGAACCTCTGAGGAACTGTTAACAATCTCAAGGTATGGGCCAATATGATAATCAAAGTCCATATCTAATTGAAATTAGCTAAGAGGGCTGTAGCCCTTCAGAGCAAATCAAACTCTGTATAAGAACCCTCAGGAACTCTGCTTCAAGATTATGGTCTTAACTTTGATTCATCCTCATAAATTAACTCTGAGACATGGAAAGCCTAAAATTAGAGGCATCTATTAGAAGATTTGTCACCCCACAGCACCACCACCAATAATTTGGAGTCTAGGGCTTTAGAGCAGGGACAAAGGGAGGCCTTGCTTACTATAGTCAGGTGGCCCCACAGATAAATCATTGTACCAGCTTTTGAGGAAGAAATGCTTACTTAAGTAAGAGCACAAAGTTGTGAGAGGTCAACTCACCTAGGAAGTTAGGCAGACAGACTAATAAAATGAAACACTGGAGATGGTGGTTTGTTATTCTCCATTTGCTACCCATCCCCAGATCCATTCTTTGCCCTTTTCTACTTTTCTGTGTGTCCCAGGGTAGACTGAACCCCATCAATGGCACTACTCATGTCCCCTTGCACTCTAGAGGGTTAGGCCAATAGGAGCCTCAGGCAGGATGTTGGAGAGAGCACAAGAAAGGAGAAGGCTGCTGCCCTTCCTGGCTGTCTCTCACCCTAGGCTCTATCCTCATCCCCACTCCACACTACTGGCTGCCTCCTTCTATAAAGACAGCTTCTATTGGACACCCACTCCCTTCCAAGACTCTTGAAAATGCCATCTCCTTCCTTTGTACCTGGAGGCCTAGGAGTGGGAATAGTTCATGGTTCTACTGCCTTCCTGGTTTCCCCAGCCATAACTACATCTTTGAAAACAGCCCCTCTAAAGAATCGTATTTGAACTCCCAGCTGGCTGTAACTTCTATGATCTGCTGGGTCATATTGGGGAGATTGGGACAGATTGGGAGATAAATACATGCATATATAGACAGACAGACAGACAGACAGATATATATTTACAAATGTGACCAGAAAGGCCTCATTCCTAATGAGGAACACGTGATTTCTACAGAAAATAACCAGACTACAGAAATTTCCCTTGAAGGAGGTAAGAAATGGAAGTAAGGTAGAGGAAAGGAGAAAGAGCCAATTTCTTGTGTGCCTTAGTACAGTTTCTTGGTTTTTGGTTTTGGTTTTGGTTCTTGATGTCTGATGTCTGATGTATGTTTAAATAATAAATAGATTCTATTTCAAATAAAGTAAAGTTAGACATGTTTTCTTATCAAAAAATTCTAATTTTCAAATGACTTATATTTTTAAGGTCTAAACTAAGATTTATTAATTTAGCAAATTAAGAACTAAGGAAAACTATAATATTTTTTTTCTAAATCAAAAGTTAGTAACCTTCCCCAAATATGACTATTTAAAATCTGTGTAACTATTTAGGTAAAAACAAATTCTGGTGCTTCAACGATCTGTGTTGCCTAAATGATAGAACATGTATTGCACACAGGTATCAACTTGTGACAGCTTCATAGAATTAACAAAAGAACCTGAGCAAGCATTTAGGAAATGTTAGCATGTTTAAAAATCACTGAGTTCTGGGTGCCTGTGTGGCTCAGTGGGTTAAAGCCTTTGCATTCGGCTCAGGTCATAATCCCAGGGTCCTGGGATCAAGCCCCACATCGGGTTCTCTGCCCAGCAGGAAGCCTGCTTCCTCCTCTCTCTGCCTGCCTCTCTGTCTACTTGTGATCTCTTTCTGTCAAATAAATAAATAAATAAATAAATAAATAAATAACCTTAAAAAAAATCACTGAGTTCTTTCTTGAAATGCTTCTTTATCGCTCTTGGTTTCAAGGTTCATCATTTCAAGGTTTATTTTCTAACTGATATGTTCCAAAGTTTGTTTTATTTTATAAAAAGCTTTTGAGATTAAAAAAAAAAAAAAGCTTTTGAGATAAATAGTCAGTTCCCACATTATCAGCAAGAGTCGAAAAACATCATCACTGCTGCTATTGTCATTTCTTGAGGTTTTTAAATGCCACTTTTCATTCCAAAAGCATATAATATGATGTACACAATGAACAGGAAACAGATGTGTCCCAGAGATTTATTTGAAATTTTGTGTGTATTTACTACAAACAGACAAGAACTAAAACACCAGCTTAAGATAAAGTAAATTCTCTAAAAATTCTCTTAAAAATGTTCCCAGATTATGGAAACCCAGAATTTAAAAATTAAAAAAGATTTTAAAAAATAAACCTCCAGGATAAGGTATTACTTTTGGCAATTCCATTCCTCATATGGCTCTGAATTTCTTGAAAACAAAAGTAAATTAGAGATACCTACTCAGCCTTCCTAATGGGGAAATTATGAAAATCAAAAACAATAAATAAATGGAACAATTCTCAGTAATTATAAAATGTCACATAAATGACACTTGAGATTTTTTTGTTTGTTTGGTGAATGTTTATGACAGGTCATAACTCATTAAATTTTTTAAAAGATTTGTTTATTTGAGGGATACCTGAGTGGCTAAGTTGGCTATGCATCTGCTGTCAGCTCAGGTCATGATCCCAGGGTCCTGGGATCGAGTCCTGCATCGGGCTCGTTGCTCAGTGAGAAGCCTGCTTCTCCCTCTGCCTGCCACTTTCCCTGCTTGTGCTCTCTCTCTCTCTGACAAATAAATAAATACAAATATTTTTTTAAAGATTTATTTATTTGAGAGAGAAAATGAGACAGAGTGGCGGGGAGGTACAGAGGGAGAGAGAAAGAGAGAATCTCAGGCAGACTTCCTGCTGAACATGAAATCTGTGATCATGACCCTGTGATCATGACCTGAGACTAAAGCTTTGCAAACAATGGTGAAAGATAATATTGCTTAGATGCCTATGAAGCTATAATGTAAAGTCAGTAAAGGAAGCAAAAGGATAAAATATTGCAAAGAGCCACATATAATTAAGTAGGTGAGCATTCTTAACTTCAGTGTGTTTCTTCATAGACCAGTGTCATACTGTGAATGATTTGCTAGAATGCATGTGTGTCTACATGTGTGTGCTTACATGTACATTCATAGTTACACGTGTTTTAAACATTTGGATACAACTAGACTTGCTTCATTTACTGACTTCATTAGTTTTTGAATGAAGAACAGTCAAGATTCCTTTTTTTTTT
>ML100301.1:10780-25412 GCA_003697995.1 Taxidea taxus jeffersonii | reverse complement strand
GCTCCTTCTCAGTCTGGTTCCCCCCCTTCCTTTCCCTGAGGTGAAGCCCTAAAACCTTCTCCCAACCCTGCTTTGTCTCAGCGTCTGCTTCCAGAGAACCCGTCCTGTGATAACGCCTTGGCTGCCTGCACCTCTCCCCCATTGGATTTGCCACCATCGAGCCCTCTGCCCGTGTTATCCTCTCAACTTATTTCTCATGTTTGATAGATAAGGAAATAGGGACTCAAAAACTTGCCCAAGGGACACCTGAGTGGCTCAGTTGGTTAAGTGGCTGCCTTCGGCTCAGGTCATGATCCCAGCGTCCTGGGATCGAGTCCCACATCGGGCTCCTTGCTCAGCGGGGAGCCTGCTTCTCCCTCTGCCTCTGCCTGCCTCTCTGTCTGCCTGTGCTTGCTCCCGCTCTCTCTCTGACAAATAACTAAATAAAATCTTAAAAAAAAAAAACAAACAACTTGCCCGAATCATTTATTTTGGTCAGAATATGCCAAGCCAGAGGGCCCCTGGCTGGCTCTGTCAGTAAAGTACGTGTCAATCCCGGGGTTGTGAGTTTGAGCGCCACATGGGACATGGAACCTGCTTAAAAAAAAAAAAAAAAAAGATACGAACAATGGTAGTAAATGCTCACCTTTCACCACCTCCTAGTTATTTTACCACTTTTTCATTCTACTTGTGCTTTTGAGGCGGCTACTATTGTATCTGTGTGATATGTTGGGGCATGTGAACTCCAGGTTTCAGGGACTGACCTCACAGTGGTAGCTCGAAATTGGCCATAGGCAGTGTTTATAGCACAGAATTCAGCAAATGCTGCAAACCAAGGCTGGATTTGTTTTATTGATTGTCAGGGCAGGAGAGGACAATCTACAGTCCCTGGTCCAAATCTGGCCCACGGTATGTTCTTTTCCCTCACTGCCTGTTTTGTAATAAAGTTTTATTGGCACACTTCGGTACTAATCCATTTACAAACTGTCTATGGCTGCTTTCACGGTACAACAGCTGAGTTAAATAGCTACAGATACTTTTTTTTTTTTAAGATTTTATTTAGGGGCACCTGGGTGGCTCAGTGAGTTAAGCCTCTGCCTTCAGCTCAGGTCATGATCCCAGAGTTATGGGATCAAGCCCCGCATCGGGCTCTCTGCTTGGCGGGGAGCCTGCTTCCCCTTCTCTCTCTCTGCCTGCCTCTCTGCCTACTTGTGATCTCTGTCAAGTGAATAAATAGAATCTTAAAAAAAAATAAAGATTTTATTTATTTTTTTGACAGACAGATGCGGGGCTCCATCCCAGGACCTCGGGATCACCACCCGAGCTGAAGACAGTGACTTAACCAACTGAGCCACCCAGGCACCCCTAAATTTCTGCAGTTTTAACGTTTAATTTTTAGTAAAACTTAATTTTAGGTGATTTTAGGTGTGAAAAAAAAATCGGTTTTTAAAGAATCCATAATGGGCTTCCCTGAGCCCGTAGGAGCGGCTTGAGGGTTCTGGTTGCTTGAGGTTGGGGAGTGGGAGGCCTTCGTGACTGGGGAGTGGGCAGAGAAGAGAGCAATGGCCGGGAGGCTGAGCAAGTGCTCTGGCTTGAGGCCCAGGGCACATCAAAGGGGTTTTCTTTTCCCTTTCAGGTGAAGCCACTATCATCACGTCAGTGGCTCCAGCATTGCGTAAGCCGGGGGCGAGGTTACCCAAGATTAGACACTGATGCCTTCCAGACTGAACCTGTGTCGTCATCATCCAAAGTCCCCAAGCTTTGAAACAGCATCCACCCTTCAGGTCAGACGCCTGACTTTCCTTCTTCACAAGGGCAATAGGGGAGTTAGTTTTGGCTTACGAGTTGCTGTCAGTGCACTGCTTAACCTCTTTGAAGCTTCTTTTTATTTATTTATCTATTTATTTATTTATTTGACAGACAGAGATCACAAGGAGGCAGAGAGGCAGGCAGAGAGAGAGGAGGAAGCAGGCTCCCCACCGAGCAGAGAGCCCGATGCGGGACTCGATCCCAGGACCCTGAGATCATGACCTGAGCCGAAGGCAGCGGCTTAACCCACTGAGCCACCCAGGTGCCCCTCTTTGAAGCTTCTTTTCCCATTTCTGAATACTGGGGAGAGCTTTGAGTCTCCACTACTAGAGATGGGAGTGACTCTGTGTCTAATACTATGCATTTAACTTGACAACCCTGTGAGGTGGGTATTATTATTATCATACCCATTTTATAGTTCAGGAAACAGGCTCAGAGAAGCTAAGTGGTTCATACTAGTAAATGGTAGAGTTGAGATTCATTCCCTTTATTCTAAGTCCCATTTTTGCATTTTTCCTGGTGTGTCTCACAGTTTCTGGAGAACCTTAGGAGTTTTACAAATGAAAAGGTTCGGAGAGGTTATTAATTTCCCGATGTCCGGAGAGTGTCATGAAAGAGAGAAGAGCTGCTTGGGGTTGTGGAGTTTTACACCCATGCTTTGTCCAAAAGGACAACGATTGCTCAGATCCAGCAGTCGTTACTTGTGGGGACGTGCGCCTAATTTGGCCAGATTTTGCTCAAATGAAGCTAGAAATTTGAATTTGTATGTGAAATCCATTGATTTAAAATTTGTACTTTTTAAAAAAATTTATCTGACAGAGATCACAAGTAGGCAGAGAGGCAGGCAGAGAGAGAGGGGGAAGTAGGCTCCCCGCTCAGCAGAGAGCCCAATGTGGGGCTCGATCCCAGGACCCTGAGATCACGACCTGAGTGAAAGGCAGAGGCCTAACCCACTGAGCCACCCAGGCACCCCAAATTTGTACTTTTTTTTTTTTTTAAAGATTTTTAAAATTTATTTGACAGAGAGAGATCACAAGTGGGCAGAGAGAGAGAGAGAGAGAGAGGAGGAAGCAGGCTCCCTGCCAAGCAGAGAGCCCAATGTGGGACTCGATCCCAGAACCCTGAGATCATGACCTGAGCCGAAGGCAGAGGCTTAACCCACTGAGCCACCCAGGCACCCTAAATTTTGTACTTTTTATTAAGATTTTATTGGGAGGGGTGCATGCATGCAGAGGAGGGCAGGGAGGGGGAGAGGGAGAGGGAGAAGCAGGCTCCCTGAGGCCCATGCGGGGCTCCATCCTGGAAGCCTGGGATCATGACCTAAGCCAAAGGCAGATGGTTAACTGACTGAACCACGAGGTGCCCTGAAAGGTAGCATTTTTATTGAAGATTCATATAGATGGAAAGACGCAGGGGCACCTGGGTGGCTCAGATGGTTAAGCCTCTTCTTTCGGCTCAGGTC
This sequence comes from Taxidea taxus jeffersonii, assembly GCA_003697995.1. Taxonomy (NCBI): domain Eukaryota; kingdom Metazoa; phylum Chordata; class Mammalia; order Carnivora; family Mustelidae; genus Taxidea; species Taxidea taxus. Next base: position 22,162 of record ML100301.1, on the reverse strand, counting down.
ATGATCCCAGGGTCCTGGGATCGAGTCCCACATCAGGCTCCTTGCTCAGCAGGGAGCCTGCTTCTCCCCCTCTCTCTGCTGCTCCCCTGCTTGTGCTCTCTCTCTCTTTGTCAAATAAACAAATAAAATCTTTAAAAAAAAAAAGAAAGGTGCAAAAAGCATACAGCTCTCTGAATTTTTACGAACTGAACACACATGTTTAACCAGCTCATATACATGTTTTATTTTATTCTTTATTGCAGAGTTAATGAAAGTTAATTTAGGGGAAAAAAAGAGAAGATACACCTAATTAAAAGTAGAAAAAAACAGGGGCCCCTGAGTGGCTCAGTTGGTTGGGCGGCTGCCTTTGGCTCGGGTCATGATTCCAGGGTCCTGGGATCGAGCCCCCCATCGGGCTCCCTGCTTAGCGGAGAGCCTGCTTCTCTCTCTCCCTCTGCGTGCCGCTCTGCTTACTTGTGCTCTCTCTCTGTCAAATAAATAAATTTAAAAATCTTAAAAAAAATAAATAAAAGTAGAAAAAACAAGGAAAAAAATAAAATGCAGAAGACAAACCCACCTAGTATCCTTCCTCTACAGACTATAAACAACCACCGTGACTGATGTGGGCATAACCACTGAGCTACACATTGATACATAGATAGGTATGGATACGGGTATAGATGGTTATGAGTATAGATACACTTTCCCGTAACAACTTCTTAGACGTGTGCTTTGTAAACACTTTTCATAGTAATAAACACCTATGTTCATTGTGTATCTATGTGTGTTCACTGAATGGCTATATCATAATTACTTTAACCAACCCCTAGAAGCAAAATCTTGTCGTTAATTAGAAACAGCATCTACAATAATCTATCTTCCTTGGATGTGCCTTTTCTTTAATAATTATTTTCTTTGTTAAATTACTCAGAATTCCTATTCATAAATATCCTCTTTTTTTCAGTCATCTTCTCCCCTGCCTCACACTCTGCCCGGGTACTAAATATTAACAATCTCTTGTATAAAATCCCTTGCATTTCTCCTTTCTTAGGCAATCCGTTTTAGTTTATGGGCTGCCGAAGTGAATACAGAGTTTTTTTTCTTTTAAGTTATGTCTACACCCAACACAGGGCTCAAACTCACGACCCCGAGATCAAGTCTCATGCTGTACCGGCTGAGCCAGCCAGGGGCCCCTCACTCTTCCTGGAGTCATGTACAAGCAATTACATAGGCATATATGGGAGAATTGCCTTCGTTGTATAAAAATAGGACCATGCACTCTGTGGGGCTCTGCATCTTAATTCCCAAGTGTTTAAATATTGACGACTGTGCTGGATATTCCTTTGCCCTTCCAAGTGTCTTCCCTTCCTGCCCTACTCTGTATCACATACCCTCTTGCCCTCAGCTTATCAGAGGCTCTGGCAGGAGGGTAGAGGAGGTAAAGGAAGGGTATTTACTCCAGATGTTTGAGCAGCAGCTGTGTTCCACTGAACACCACACTCCTGCTGGGTGGCTGCAACCTCTCTGGGTCCTGAAACTCTTGTCTCCCCTTGTGCCTTTAGGTCTGGGAGTGGTAATCGACCTCCAGGATTGCCAGTCCTGGAAGGTTTCATTATCCCTGATTTGCTCGCTTAAGTTTGCCCATGACTCTATAAACAGGCCTTTCATTAAATGCCCCTTAAATAGCCTTCTGAGTGTGCCAGCTGTATCAGTAACTAATTTAAAATTCTTTAAAACTGGGATGTCTGGGTGGCTCAGTTGGCTAAGTGGCTGCCTTCTGCCCAGGTCATGATCCCAGCATCCTGGGATCAAGTCCCGCATCGGGCTCCTTGCTCGGCAGGGAGCCTGCTTCTCCCTCTGCCTCTGCTGCCACTCTGTCTGCCTGTGCTCATTCGCTCTCTCTCCCTCTCTCTCTGACAAATAAATAAATAAATAAATAAAATCTTTAAAAAAATTCTTTAAAACTCTTAGTGAATCGGTGTGTTTGGCTGGCTCAGTCAGAAGAGCATATGACTCTTGATCTCAGGGTTGTGAGTTCGAGCCTCACATTGGGTGTGGAGCCTGCTTTATTTTATTTTGATTAAAAAAAACCACCTTTTCTAAAGATTTATTTATTCATCTATTTTAAAGAATTTATTTATTTATTTGACAGAGAGTGAGACAAGCGGGGTGGAGAGGGGCAGAGGGAGAGGGAGAAGCAGGCTCCCCACTGAGTGAGGAGCCCAATTTGGGACTCGATCCGAGGACCCTGGCTGGGATCATCACCTGAGCCAAAGGCAAAGGCTCAACTGACTGAGCCTCCCAGGCATCCCAGATTTATTTGTTTATTTTAGAGAGAGAGAGAGAAAGAGAGAGAGCAAGTGGGGGGAGGGGCAGAGGGAGAGGGCGAGAGAGAATCTCAAGCAGACTCCCCATTGAGTAGGTAGCCTGATCCCATGACCCCGAGATCATGACCTGAGCCAAAAATCAAGAGTCCGATGCCCAACCGATTGAGCCACTTAGGTGCCCCTGGAGCCTACTTTAAGAAATAAATAAAAACTCCTGGTGAACCATCTCATAACAAACACTACTCGCCCGATTTGGACCCTAAAGTCCCTCCCCTTGGTTTATGGCTGCAGGACCGGAGGTAATTGAGTCGCTACTTTTTTTTTTTTTTAAGATTTTATTTATTTATTTGACAGACAGAGATCACAAGTAGGCAGAGAGGAAGAGAGAGAGAGGAGGAAGCAGGCTCCCTGCTGAGCAGAGAGCCCCATGCACTGCGGGGCTCGATCCCAGGACCCTGAGATCATGACCCTAGCCGAAGGCAGAGGCTTAACCCACTGAGCCACCCAGGAACCCCAGTTGAGTCGCTACTTTGTCTGACTCCCAGGAACAGGAGGGGAAATAAGGAAAATTTTGCTGAGTCCTGAAGGCAGGCCGCGTGAAGTATGACCAACCGTGTCTTCCTGAGGCAGCTCTAAGTTTCCTGGCTCTATTTCCCAACTCGTTATCTCTTGGCCTCCTTGCTCTGGTGAGCCCAATGTGGATGTTTGGAAGAGACAAACAATTGAGATTCTGCTGGATTGTGGCAGCTTTCTAGAACAGAGGCTTTGTTGGCTGCCTGTGGCCACTGCAAATAAGATGAACCAGAACAACAGGAATGGGGAAAGAGCACTTTGTTCCCTCAGCCTGTTCCCTTTGCATCCTCCATTCAACACTCACTCGCATTTGAAGATAAGCTTCAGCCCACATACTGTAAGAGTCCTTAGTGCATGGGACGTCGGGAAAACATGCATTTACAAAACCGGGTGGGAAGTGCAGTAAACAGCACCCCTAGCTTTGGGGTGGGTCCGAGAATGATTTCCAGGGGAGGACATGTTTGAGCTGGATCTTTCAAAGAGGAGCTGGAATCAGCCTGGCTTGAGATGGTGTTTTTGTTTTTATTTTTTAATTTATTTTTATTTTTATTTTTTTAAAAGATTTTATTTATTTATTTGACAGACAGAGATCACAAGTGGGCAGAGAGGCAGGCAGAGAGAGAGGAAGGGAAGCAGACTCCCTGCTGAGCAGAGAGCCCTACGTGGGGCTCGATCCCAGGACCCTGGGATCATGACCTGAGCCAAAGGCAGAGGCTTTAACCCACTGAGCCAACCAGGCGCCCCTTGTTTTTATTTTTTTTAATAGATTTATTTATTTACCTAATTGTTACTTTTTAAAAGATTTAACTAATTTATTTATTTAAGAGAGAGAGAGAAAGAGTTCAGGTGTGTGGGGGGGAGGAACAGAGAGAGGGATAAGCAGACTCTCACACTGACCATGGAGCCCGACTTGGGGCTCAATCCCAGAATCCTGAGATCATGACCTGAGCTGAAATCAAGAAGGGGACGCTTAACCAACTGACCCACCCAGGTGTTCCCTGAGATGATATCCTAGAGGAGGGATGAGCAGGTGCTAAAACCCAGTCCTGAGAGAGAATGAACAATAAATGTGCCAGAAACTGCTAGAAGTTCAGTGTGATTAGAAAATAAATTTGTGTATGTGCTGGTGTGTGTGTGGCTGTGTGTGGGTGTGTGTGTGTGTTTCCAAAGGCAAGCAGGGATTAGAAGGATCATGAAAGCCAAGAGAAGCACAGTGGAAAGCCATTGAAACCTTTTAAGCAGCAGAGTGACCATGTTACTTTTCGGGGTCATCGTTCTGGCCGTTAATGTGGCGAATGGATGAACAGGGTGACCTAGAAGCTAAGACCATGTCAGAGGCTGCTGCAATCTGGGAAAAGATTGGGATGTTAGGGTGAGAGTGCAGGAGGAGACAATGGATGGATTTGAGAGCTAGGAAAGCACTAGCGGACACGATCTAGGTTTATAATAATGACAGGATGGACAAAAACATCATATAGTGACTTAAACGATGGCTCTGGTTTCAGATCCGTGGAAATCTTCCCATACATGCAGCACAAGAGGCGTGGGTTGGAATCTTCACTCTGCCTTTTTTATTTGGAAAAATTTCAAACCTCAAGAATTGCAAGATAGTTTCCACAAACATCTACATATCCTTCCCTTACCTGTTACATTTTGGCTTTCCTTCCATGTATCTCTCTCCCTCTCTATCCCCTTAACCCCCATCACCTTTATATTTAGGCAGGTGTATGGATAGCTTTTTTCCTGAGCCACTTGCAAGTTAGTTGCAGAAGTTATGACACTGCATCTCGAAATACTTCAGTGTGCATCCCTTTGAATAAGGAGATTCTCTTATATAATTACAATACCATCATCTTAAGAGGAAATTTAACATACAATACCATAAAGTTCATATTAAACATTTCAACAGTTGTTCCAGTAATGTCTTTTATTTATTTTATTTTTTAAAAAGACTTTATTTATGACAGTGAGAGATAGGTAGGGAACACAAGCAGGGGTAGCTAGAGAGGGAGAAGCAGGCTTCCTGCAGAGCAGGGAGACTGATGCGGGGCTCGATCCCAGGACACTGGGATCATGACCTGAGCCAAAGGCAGATGCTCAATGACTGAGCCACTCAGGAGCTCCTCAGTAATGTCCTTTAAAGCTGCTGCTTTTGTTTTTTAAACATTTAAAAATTTTAATTTTTAAAAAATAATCTCTACACCCAGTGTGGGGCTGGAGCTCACGGCACCAGGATCAAGAGTTGTATGGCCCTCCAAATGAGCCAGCCAGGCCTCCTGCTGCTTTTTATTTTTTAAAAAATCAAATAACGAATTAGGGGTTTGTGACCGTGTTTAGTTATCATGTCCCTCTCTTTTCTTCTTTTTTTTTTTTTTTTTTTTTTTTTTTTTTTAGGGAGGGTGTCCGTGTTAGAAATGTTAGTTTATTTTAAAAAGATAATTGAGGGGTTAAGCATCTGCATTCGTCTCTGATCATGATCTCAGGGTCCTGGGATTGAGCCCCACGTTGGGCTCCCTGCTCGGTGGGGAGTCTTGTTCTACCTATCTCTCTGCCCCTCCCCCTGCTTCAACTCTCTCTCTCAAATAAATCAATAAAATATTTTAAAAAATAAAAAAGATAATTGAATAAAATATAGGAAGCCTAATGTAATCAATTTTACTTTTTTTTCTGTGTAAAGATTACTTTTGTAAGTTTTTATTTTGAAAGAATTTCAAGGTTACAGAAAAGTAGCAAAGGTAGTAAGGAAGAATGTTAGTATATGTTTCACTCAGAATCACCAATCATTTACACTTTATCACATTTTACCTTATCATTCTCTTGTCTACAAATATGTATTTGTCCTTTTTTCTGAAGCATTTGAAAGTAAGTTGCCTCTCTTGCCCCTAACTACCACAGGTGCATTTGCTAAGGACATTATCTTATCTAACCACTGTACAAAGTATCAAACTTAGTATCAAACTACTACCCTATCCATATTCAATTTCCCCCAGTTGTCCCAAGAATGTCCTTTATAGGGTTTTTTCTTTTCTTTCTTTCTTTTTTTTTGAGGGGAAATGGGATTCAATCAAGGATCTCACTTTACATTTAATTGTTGTGTCTGTTTAGACTTTAAGCTAGACAATTACCTAGCTTGTATATGTGTATTTCATAACACTGACCTTTTTTGAAGAGTTCAAGCCTGTTGTTTTGAAGAGTGTTCTTTAGTTTGGATTTGTGTTTATTTACCATGATTAGATTTAGGACAAACATGTTTGAATACTACATAGGTGATGGTGTGTCTTTTTTGGTGCAAAATATGAGGGGGCACATGTTTAGATGTCAAGTTTCATCATTTGGTTGAGCTGGGTTGAAAATTTGGAAGCTTATTCTGTTTAGATGTCAAGTTTCATCATTTCATTAGGCTGGACTGAAAAATTTGGAAGCTTATTCTTCTGTTTGAGCAAGTTGGTTACTGAAAGGGTTTTCTCAGTTGTCAGATGAGGACAATAATAATCCTGGTTTCACAAGGTTGTTGGATTGATACATGTAAGGCACTTAGAACAGTTGTCAGTGTTTTTTTTTTTAAAGATTTTATTCATTTATTTGACAGAGATCACAAGTAGAGCAGCAGGCAGAGAGAGACAGAGAAGCAGGCTCCCTGCTGAGCAGAGAGCCCGATGCAGGACTCCATCCCAGGACCCTGGGATCATGACCTGAGCCGAAGGCAGAGGCTTTAACCCACCGAGCCACCCAGGCGCCCCATCATCATTATATTTGGAAAAATTTATAGAGGCCTTAATGTGTAAGAGGCACTGAGTTATAACTCAGTTCTTTACCTTTCCAGCTCCTGGGGCAGCATATGACATACAGGAGACATTCAATAAATATTTGTTGGCAAAATGACAGTGCTGAGATATATTGCAGCCATTTTATAGGTGAGGAAACAGGCTCATTTTATAGGTGAGGTAAACAGCGAAGTAATTTACCTAAGGTCATGTACGTTGCAGTAAGTGGCAGGAACCAGTCTTGAACCTAAGCTTGGAGGGTCTGTAAAATGGGGGACAAAGCGGGGAACCTGGCTGGCTTGGCCAGTGGAGCATGTGCCTCTTGATCTGAGGGGTTCCAAGTTCCAGCCCCACATTAGGTTTGGAGATTACTTGGAAACAATAAGTTTCCAAAAATATTCCAAACAATAAGTGCCTGGGTGGCTCAGTGGGTTGAGCATCTGACTCTTGATATGGGCTCAGGTCCTGACCTCAGGATCCAGAGATAGAGCCCCCTCCCTCCCCACCCACCACCGCTCCTGGCATGGAGCGTGCTTAGGATGCTCTCTCTCCCTCTCCATCGGCTTCTCCCTACCTCCCGCGTGCACGCTCTCTCTCTAAAAAATAATAGTAATATCAGTAATAATTTTAAAAATGCAATCTTAAAAAAAATGGGGGATAAGGCATCTGCATGCGTTTTGTTAACTCTGAAGGGCTGGGTAGGTGTGAAGAGGGAAGCTGGAGCGCCCGGCACGGCGCTCTGGCACAAGCATATGGTAGGCACCCAGTAGATGTCTGCTGAAGGAACGCGGAAAGCAAATGAGTCACGGAGGGAGAGATCGTCCTGTTCTGGCTGATGAGAGACCTGGAAACCTTGCCCCCCCATCCTGTTCTTCCCCCGTCACCAAAGGATTTGTTCCAGCAGGGTGTGGCTTCCGGCGGCCCCGCCCCCCGAAGCCACACCCCTCCCTTCCACGCCGGCTCACTGGTGGCGAGGAATTTTGGCCCGCGGGCGGAGCCGTAGCCGCAGTCTCCTCGGGCGTCCGCATCCAGGAAGTCGGGAAGCCCGGCGTTCGGGATCCCGCGCGGAGGTACGCAATGTCGGAGGGGGAATATCGGCAGAGCGAAGGCTCTCCGCAGGCCGGCGTGGTGACTGTCAGCGACGTCCAGGAGCTGATACGGCGTAAGGAGGAGATCGAGGCGCAGATCAAAGCCAACTATGAAGTGCTGGAGAGCGTGAGTGTGGGCTCGGGGCTCCCGGGCGGCCTGCGTCTGAGCTCTCCGCGGTGGATCTGCCTGGGAGGCTGAAAGCGGGACAACTGCGGCCTCTGTCGGCAGCAGACGGGAGGCCACTAACGGGATTAACTAAGCAATGGGTGTTGGTATTACCACAAGCGTTTACGGAGCCCTTACGGTGTGCTGGGAGCTGTTTTAATTGCTTTACACCGGTTAGCTCATTTAACCCTTTCAGCAGTCTTTTGGGGGTGAGTTCTATCATTCCCTCCATTTTAGGGGTGAGGAAACAGGCGTTACTTCACTTAAACCTGCCTCAGGCCACAGAGCTAATACATTTGCAGAGGTAGGGTGATAATCACCACCAGCTTCAGTGTTGAACGTGTACCCGAAGATCTGTGCTTTGCTAACCCATTTTACGTCAGAACCTCTTAAACATTCATGTGTTTGGCAAGCACCTGGGGATCTTATTAAAATTCAGTTTCTGATGAGGATGGGGCGCGCAGGTGCAGATGCCGTATTTCTAGCAAATTCCCAGCGATGCTGCTGCTGCTGCTCTAAAGACACAGCTCTGAGCGACAGGTAAGGCTCATTATCATTATTGTGTAGGGAGGGAACTGAGGCCCAGGATGAGGCAAATCCTTGTCTGGGGCTGTGGTGAGCCTAGTTCCCAGGTGTGTCTGACTCCCAAACTGGTCGTTTTTCCTGGGCCAATGAGTGTAAAACCACAAATCAGTTTGAAAAATACGTACATCCTAGGTAGGTTAGATGGAATGCATTTTAGGTGATGGGAGTAAAATGAAAGCATCAAATGAAGGCCAGGGTACCATTTTACTGGGTGCTGGCTAAATGCCTGAGGGGTGCTGGTTTGTGTGTTATATCGTGAAATCCACACAACCACGAGTGAAGTTGGTGTGTTACCCTGAGGCTCAGAAAGGGGAGGTCACTTGCTTGGAGTCACAAAATGAGATTCAGATCTCAGGCCTATTGAATCCAGAACTTGTGTTTTCGAGCGTTATGCTAACAATTTTCCAAACTTTATTTTATACCTCAAACAGGATGCTGTATCCATAATACGTCCTGTACTGCCGTTTCCTTGGTATTTTTCTTCATGTTGATCCACTTTTTTATTTAAATAAGTTTATCTTTTTTTTTTTTTTAAGATTTTATTTATTTATTTGACAGAAATCACAGGTAGGCAGAGAGGGAGAAGCAGGCTCCCTGCCAAGCAGAGAGCCTGATGTGGGGCTTGATCCCAGGATCAAGGACCCTGGGATCATGACCTGAGCCGAAGGCAGAGGCTTAACCTACTGAGCCACCCAGGCGTCCCTTAAATAAGTTTATCTTAAATGAAAACTTTATAACTCTACAGCATATGAAAAAACTTGGAATTTTTTCCCCTTAAATATAAGATAAAAATGCATATCACATTGATATAATATGTTCGTTCCTTTTGACTATTTACCACTATTGGCTGAAAGCTTTAAGCCTGAAGCCCTGCTCTGTGATTTTTTTTTTTTTTAAAGGGGGTAGAGCTAGAACTATAAATCTCTTAGGAAAAAGCATAGGAGTAAATTTTTGTGACCTTGGATCAGGCAAAACCTTCTTAGATGTGATGCCAAAATCACAAGCAACGAAAGAAAAAAATAGATAAACAGACTTCATTAGAATTTAAAATGTGCTTCTCAAAAGACACAGTCAAGAGAGGGAAAAGACAGCTCACCACGTGGGAAAGGATATTTGCAGATACCTAACAAGGGATGCAGAAAATACCAAGAACTCTTCCATCTCAATCCTAAAAAGGCAGATCGCTTGATTTAAAAAATTGGCCAAAGACCTTAACAGACGCCTCGCCAAAGAAGATCTGTAGATGGCAAGTAAGCATATGGAAAGATGCTGCAGGTCATACATCATCAGAGGAATGCAAATTAAAGCAACTGTGAGGTACTACTACATAGGTGTCAGAATGGCCAGTATTCACCACAATTCCGACTCCAGATGCTGGTGAGAATGTGGAGGAACTTTTGATTCAGTGCCGGTGGGAATGCAAAAGCAGGGCAGTTTCTAGGCAAGTTAAAGATACTCTTACCATCCACAGTTGGGTTCTGTGGTACGTACCCAGAGGAGCTGAAAATGTATCCACACAAAAACCTTTGTGATGGTCACAGAGCTTTTTTTCACAGTTACCAAAGCTTGAAGCCACCGAGATGTCTTTAAGTCGGTGAACAGATAAGTAAATTGTGGTGTCTCTACACAATAGAATATTATTTCATGCTAAAAATAAATGAGATATCGGCAGGGTTGGTTTCTTCTGGGGCTCTGAGGGAGAATCTGTTCATGCCTCCGGCCTAGGTCATCCCTGGCTTACAGTGGGTTAACTCCAGTCTCTGCCCCTGATCACACCGTCTTCTCTATGTCGTGGATCTCCCTCTCTTCTTCTTTTTTTTTTTTTAAGATTGTATTTATGTATTTACAGACAGAGATCACAAGTAGGCAGAGAGACAGGGGGAAGCAGGCTCCCTGTTGAGCAGAAAGCCCGATGTGGGGCTCAATCCCAGGACTCTGGGATCATGACCTGAGTTTTAACCCAGAGGCAGAGGCTTTAACCCACTGAGCCACCCAGGCGCCTTTCTCCCTCTCTTCTTTTTTTTTTTTTTTTTTAAAGATTATTTATTTATTTATTTGACAGGCAGAGATCACAAGTAGGCAGAGAGGCAGACAGAGAGAGAGAGAGAGAGAGGAGGAAGTAGGCTTCCCGCTGAGCAGCGAGCCCGATGTGGGGCTCGATCCCAGGACCCTGGGATCATGACCCGAGCCGAAGGCAGAGGCTTTAACCCACTGAGCCACCCAGGCGCCCCTCTCCCTCTCTTCTTTGCAAGGATACCTGTCATTGCATTAAGAGTGCACCCTACATCCAAGATGATCTTATCTTGAGAGCCTGAATTACATCTTCAAATAACCCCCCCACCAAAATAAGGTCACATTTACAGGTTCTGGAGGGTTAGGACTTGGGACACATCTTTTGGGGGCCACTATTCACCCTGCTGTCGATGTGCCTTGCACTGTTGTGCTAAGCACTCCACAGGTCAGCTCATAATTCTCATGACAGGTGGGGAGGGAAGCGAGTGCCATTATTCCCATTTTATAATTGAGGAAGCTGAGGTTTGGAGAGGGGCAGGTCTTAACCAAGGGCACCCAGATGGTACACGGCAGAACGGATTCAAATCAAAGTCTAACCGACTGGAAGCTCTCTGCCCTCCATCACACCATGCGTTTCATTGCCTTTGTGCACCCTGCTCTGACTTACTTAGGAAAAGACTTTAAAATGTTAAATGTATTGTTTTGAATAGGGAATACACATCCATGGTCAAAATTCAAAAAGTCTACAAAGGCTAGAAAATGAAAAGTCCCTCTTCCTTCCCTGTCCCTTAGCCACCCAGTTCCTTTCCCTGGAGGCAATTGATATCAGTGTGTGTCCTTCAAGGGATAAAAACCTCTTTGAAATCCCTTTTAGGTCCCTTTTTACT
>RCUC01124400.1:0-28708 GCA_003697995.1 Taxidea taxus jeffersonii | reverse complement strand
TGTCTTTTAGTCAGTGTAGGGGCTTAATGGAGAGAATTTTCAGATTTCTACCTTATGTCTTCTATGAGTAATAAGGAATTATTATTATTAAGTATTATTAAAGTATTAAATTAAAGTAAAATAAAGTATTATTATTATTAAGTATTATTAAAAAATACTTCTAAAGTTGGGCCATAGAAATCATATAACCATTTTATTAAATCAAGTTATTCTCAATGGTTTAAACATGTTGACATTATCTTATTACAAGTTTCCTTCTCTCTCTCTCTTTTTTTTTTCTTTCTAAAAAGCCCAGACCATTGTCATTGTTCTCCAGCAGATATTTTGGCTAGTTTAAAGACTTCTAAAATAAATTCCATATATGATGGTGAAAAATGGTCAATAGCTACTTAATCATTGCAAGTATTGAGTTCATAACACTTTATTCTTGACAGATACTCATTTCATGTCTCTCTGATATGTACCCAGTTAACTTCTTTGCCATTGATGGATATATATTTCACTTCTTTGGTGCTGAAAATATAACATTTTGCCACTAATATTTATTTCCATGCTCTTTCTTTCTATTAATCTCATTTCATCATTGATGAAAGTTTGGACAGTGAATTTACTGGTAAGGACTTTGATCTGTCATCAACATACTGAGAAAACACTTCTGTGTACTGGCTGTCTCTTAGTGTGATTGGTGGAACCGGTGTTCAGACATGTTCCTTCAGTCTCGGGATATTGTCTGGATGCCCATGGAAGGTCATCTCATAGTAGCCACAGATGCCTGTTTCCATTGTAATCCCCTCACTACATCCTGGGGAGCAGTGGAGGAAAAACCACAATACTGGGCCTGTTGTCTTTACTTACTTCCATTTCTCCTTGTTTCTCTTGTTTCTTTCCTTTTATATCCTTTGTGCTCTCCAAGAACTTCAACATAAATGGGAGAATAGGCAAGTTATGAAAAGAGTGCAATTCAGAATGTGATTAATCGTGAGAGATCTTTGATGCAGTAAGGCTGTTTCTCTATGTACTGCAGATAAATAAGAAGATACTCGGCTAGGTCATAGGAGCACCAAAAAAGTCAAAACAGCCTTGTCCCAAGGAACTCATGTTAGTGTGTGATACAGAGAATTTACCAAAATGACTGAACTGAAAGTTGAAAGTAAGTTCTCTGCAAAAGGGGTTAAGCAAGGTTCTATAGTCATTCAGCAGGACAGAAAATACTTCTTACAAAGCAATCAAGAGCGATATTTGGGCTAGGTGACCTTTGAAAGATGGGCATGATTAGAACCAAAGAAAAGTGAGTAGGGGAATGGAGAAGGAGTAGCAGGAGTCCTGAGAAGGGAAATATTGGATGTATGGAGAAAACAACATGTCCATTGGGTTGGAATGTAGATGAAGGGAAGTATTTTTTTTAAAAGAACATACAGTTAGGGAAAGGGGTTGGAGCCAGCTCATGGAAGACCTCGATTACCTTTTGAAAGAGGTATTAGGAAACTCTTGGGTTTTTTGTTGTGTTTTTAAATGAAAGAGTGACCCGATTAGAGTAATGCTTTAGGAAGACCAATATGGCTGCAATATGTGAAAGAGACTGGATGGGATGTCTACATGGGAGTCACGTGCAAAAGTCCAGAAGGAAAATAAGCCAGGTTCATGGCAATAGGAATGGAGATGAAGAAAGTATAGCGTTTTTTTATCTTTCAAAGATGGGTAGGGTGGTGAGAACTGACCTGTCTAATGTCAAGTAACTCTTCTTCAACCCAAGGATAGATTGAGTAAACCTCCTTTGTAATATAGTTCATTTTCATGTGCTGAGGGTCAAAACACCTTGTATATACAACCAAAACTCATTTACTTGCTCTAACTTTTGCTGAGTACATGCTACATCCTAGGCACTAAGAATACAGAGAGGAAAAGATACAACTTTTCTCTGTAGAAACTTGAGCTCCCGTTCTTGTTCAAAAATTTTCCTCATACCAATACAGATCACCTATGGTCATGATTCTATTTATAAATACCTCCTATGTGTTTTAAGAGATTCATTCAGTAAAGACTTACCAAGTGACCACTGTGTTAAAAGCATTGTGTTAATCACTAGAAGTCAACTGTGGATAAGAAATACTCCTTACTTCTGAAAAGCTCCTGTGGAAGACTATATCAGGGTACCTGCTGGTCTGCTCCTTGGTTAGATAAATGATCTGAATTCCTTGTCTCTTTTTGCATTGTCCTTCTTTTCTCCCCTGTTGGTCATTTGTATTTCTTTTCTTTGATTCATTTCCATGTCTCTACCTTGACCAGTATGTTGTGCTCTGCAAGTCATTCCTCTGGTTCATTTCTAAGTAACATGGGCTGTATTACCAGACCTTTCTTTTCTGCACTTAGGTCCGGGAAGTCCTATGTCCTCATATATTTATCCTATTCTTTCAGGATTTTAATTTTGTCTATTGCATTGTTCTGCACTACTGTTGTTTGCTTGTTTTCCTTCTTCTCTTAGGCTCTTCTCTTTACACCTGACCAAGATTATTTTTAACTCGAGTCTTGTCATTCAGAGAGTTAGCAGTAGTCCCCAAAGTTTGCTGTGTCAGTCAGGAAGGTGCCAATGCAGTGAAACAGGAGTGAGCTTCACAGACACACCTAGACCCAGCATGTAGCTCCTTCACTTTGCTTCTCACTGTCAGGACAAGCTACTTATCCTGATTGCTTCTGCTGCCTTAGTTTCTTCATTTGTTAAATGGTATTGATTAACCCTTGTGGTGAAATAGTAAAGTTATGTAAGATAACTGGCACATAAAGTAGGACTTCCAAAAGGTCAGCCTTCTTCCTTCCTATGGAATATAGTAGTAGCACCTGGGCACTCAGGTGGCATTCCTTAAATTCCTTTGCAATTAGGGATCTCTTCCAATCTTTACTTACTGTGGAGACTCATACAACTGGGTTTGATTCCATGAGGTTTTGCCTCTTAATTGTGTAAAAGAATCATTTAAAACAGTACACTGAAGGAAATTTGCTAACTGATAAAGTAAGACATTAATATATCTTATTAATTAATATTATCTTATTAATATATATAGTCAGTGAAAACCTTCCTCACAGATATTTAGGACCAGCGAGGTTCTCAAGTGGGATTTTTTTCTTCATGCTGAGTAGGGAATCACCTAGGGTGTTACCTAGACAATCCTGGGTCCTACCTTAGACCTTTGATCTTGAGTCCCTGGAAAACCTAGTCATCTTTATGTTTCATAAGTTCTCTCCAAATGTTCTTAAACTCTTTATGAATAAAGAAACTCTGTTCTAGAAAATATTGAACAGAATGACACAATGAGTATAAGTCTTGTTTATTGAAGAACTCCATTGTTTAAGGAAAAGCTGTATTTTTACTAAATGAGTATGAGGGGATTACATGACCCCATCCCTCCTTGACCCCAGGAATCCTCATTACATTTCTGAGGGTTACCTTTTGGCCATGTGAATGACATATCACATTTCTGCTTTCAGTTTGCTAGACTCTGTACATTGTTTGAATCTCAAAGATACCGATTCTTTTAGTAAGCATGTAGACTTTATTAGTTATACCCACTTCTTGATAAAATAGGGAATGAACAATTTAAGGCAGCCACAAAAGCTACAAGGGGCTTTGACAAACATATACACAAAGAGCTACTTCTTTGTGCAAGAAGCTGTAGTGATTCTTTCTCCCAGAGGAATGATTTCTAAGAGCTAAACATAAGCTATCTAGACCATGACCCAAGACACAAAGTCTGAAAGGAAATTAGAGGGACAGCAGATTTCTATTTTAATGCTCCTAAACTTTAGTTTCAGACAAAACTCACTCTTAACAGGAGCATCCTCCAAAAAAACATCCACTTGCATTCCCTTCATGGATTATTCACTTTGTATGAAAAGTGAACACAGCTGATACCTTCTTATTGACAAGTTGTTTCCTCATTTTATGACTTGACCATGATTTGAGAAATGCAAATGGAAAAAATAAAGCTATTTCATCAGAATAGTAACAGCACTAATAATTCTCTTGAAACTTTTAGTGCCCAGATAGTAAGTGATAAGGCTTTGATAGATCACCTTCCCCACAGGGTGTTGGCCACATCAATAAATGAAAGCAGTAACTGTCATGAAATTAGAACAAAAGTAAAAAAGTAGATTAATTTTTTAGAGACAGTATATATCAAACAATCCAGTATCTCAGTTTTGTATGAGAAATTATATTTCTGATTATTACTTGTAAGCTATACACGTTCTGCATGCCCTACAGTGGAAATTAGGGACAAAGGAAGAGTTATAAATTCAAAAGCATAATCAGGTTACAAATAATACATAAAGTGTGAGTGTAGATTATTCCGGAGTAGTTGATTGACTTTGCATTCCCAGGAAGAAAAACAATGATATGTAATTTAAATGAAAAATCTTGTAGATGTTTTGCGATTATGTATAACGTTAAAGGGACAGCTGAATAAACTAAAAACAGACTGCAAGGAATTCTAATTTTCTGAACAAGACATGAATGAGCTGTCTCATGGTCCTGTTTAAAACCAGGGTGTTGCTATTTTTAAGAAAAAAAAAGAAATCTACTTCTGCAAAAGGTAAAACAAAACAAAAGAACCTATGAAAATTAAAATAGCTTTTGTGTCCATATAGTTGTAAAAAGACTAGCACAAAGTGGCTGAGGCTTCCTCAGTTGACACTTGAAAATATCTTTCAGAATCAGGGCGCTGGGGAATGGCTTGAGGAAACCGTCATGTTAACAAACATCCAGAGCCGCCATTTTACTTTCTGCTTTTATTTTTCCTCATGTCTCATCTTGTAAGGTGTCTTGGCCTTCTCAGTTTCTCTTGTCAATGGTTCCCCTGGTTGCTGTCCCCAGCGTTTTTCTCCCCTTGACCTCCAAATACTGAGAGTGGTATTTTGGTGTTTGATTTGCCACTGGAACCTTTCGAGTGTGGTGGTAATGAAACATTTTGTTGCTTGGATTCAGTTCAAAGGTCAAACCCAAACACACGTTTTCCCCCACGGGAGGCCAACCGTGTATGTCCATAAATGGCAGCAACATCCAGCCAGCGCTGGGCATCTGAGACCCAAGCACACCTCTGTGCAGCCGGTGGGGTAACTTCTGTGAGCCCCTTGTGCTCGCCTTTCAGTTCCACTCACCCCTTTAGATCAGACATTGAGCTCCCGGCCCAGGTGAGGTAGTTGCCTTCCCAATGGTCCCCAAATGCCTGGCCTCACCCCCCTCCCACTGCCATGAGCCTGTATAATACTACCCATGTACTCCTCTCAAGGCACAGCTCCTTTATCTACTATTGCTCCTCCCTTCTTATATTCAATACAGGCTGTTCTAGCTGGTAAGCAAAGCCAGGAAGCTAACCATAAGGCCTCTTTTTCCCATACCTCTCCTTCTCTACTCCCCAGCCTTCACCTGGACTTCAGCCCAGCTACACAAGTATCTAATCAGAGAGATGTCTTTGTGCTCTCTACCTCTCTGTCTTCGCTTATGAGGCATCCTTCTATTGGAATCCTCCCCTTCCTTCAAGCCCATTCATATTCCACCCTCTGGAGAGGAGCCTTTCCAGACCTAACTGTTCACTGTCCCCACAGTGGGTTCTAGAGCTCACCCATGCACTTCATGTGGCTTCTGGTGTTGGGCCCTGAAGGCTGAGGTTCCAGTCTTACTCATCTCAAATTCCCCTACAGATACATTTACAGCACTTTTAGCATAAAAGGTACTCAGTAAGGGGTTGTGACTTTGAAGATTATGAAAACCAATATTAGCGTTAGCCCATGAATAGGATTGCCCAAGCAAGTGTCCCTTCCAGAAATTCTTCCACCATCAATTCCTTACCACTTTTCACGTCCCTCCTTACCTTTGGGATATAACTCTGAGTAGCATCATCCTCTGCCTTTTTCTCCTCCTCTTCCTCTTCTTCATCCTAGTTGTGAGGAGTGAGGAGGGGGCCCTAGAGCTCTGTGCTTCTGGATAAACCCACAGCCCCTACCCCAACCCTCACATCTCCCCATCCCAATCTGCCTTGAGACCATCAGGATTCATTGCATTATGCCTTTCCCAGCAAGCCCAGCTCTCCCTCTCCCCCTTGACCTTCACCCCTGTACTGCTCAGTGGATCCCTATCTCCTTCCTCTTTCTGCTGCTCAGAAGCCTCTGTGTCCTCTGAGACTGAGGTTAGTCACCACTCAATCCCATATATCCATAACCTCACCTGTTCTCGTTCCCACTGTTAACAGCAATTATTTCAGAACTTCTCCTCTCTCCCCAAATTACTCTCACATCCTGCCTCATGCACGGTCATCTGTCCATCTTGGTCCCTCTGTCACTGGGAAACTGAAGCACTCAGAAGAGCCCAGTTAAATGATCTACCACGAGACCCCCACATCTGCTCACCTTCAGGCTGCTGTGCTTGGCATCTCCCATTTCTTTGGGTGAAGCCTCTGTCCTGTGGCTGAAGGCAGCCCCTCCCTGAGCACTGGCACCATCCCTTCCTGCCCCTCTAAGGAAGGACACGGCTCTGGCAGTCT
Source organism: Taxidea taxus jeffersonii (assembly GCA_003697995.1). Taxonomy (NCBI): domain Eukaryota; kingdom Metazoa; phylum Chordata; class Mammalia; order Carnivora; family Mustelidae; genus Taxidea; species Taxidea taxus. The sequence continues at coordinate 22,175 of RCUC01124400.1, read as the reverse complement.
TCCTTTCTCTGCTGCCTCATCGAAATTTTTCTGTACATTCTCCCATCTTCAAAACAAACACACTTTCCTTGACCCTTACATTCTTCTCTGGCTTGTGCACACTGTTGCTTCTTCCTCTGTCTGTATGCTCACCGACCTCCTCCTCCTTGCTGCTTTTCCTTCTTCGTCCATTGGTTGTTCCTTTTTGTCTCCATTACTGGTTCCCCCTTATGACTGCTCTCCCTCCATTCACCTCCTGAGGGCCCTTGTGCAGTCTCATGGCTTTAAATACCATCTTTTTGCTTACAACTCCCACATTTATGACCTTGATTTACCTGAATCTCTCCCCTTTATATCTAACTGCCTACCCGGTGTCTCCTTCAGATGGCTGATACATCAAAACTGGCCCCAAACCCAACTCTTCATTTACCCACCTACCTCCCCACAATGCTCCTCTCACTTCTCCACATTTCAGTCAAGGGCAACTCCATCTTACTCAGGGTCAGCCTTCCAGATATACCTAAGGTTGACCTTGTCTTAGCAACTCCACTGCTCTAGTCTCATCCTAACCTCTTGCATGGATTATTGTAATAGCCTCATCATTGATATTCCTGTCTCCACCATTGACCCACTATGGTCTATTCTAACCACCACTGCCAGCATGATCTGAAAACACAAGCTAGATCACGTCACTCCAACACACAGAATCCTCCTATAGTTCTGCCAGGCAGAGAGAAAACCAAGTCTTCCTGGTGAACTATGGAGGCACCCCCGACTCTGACACTGTGTTCCATCACTTCCCCGGCTCAGTCCACTGAAGGCCCACCTCAGTATTCCACAATCCCATCTTGTACCTTTTAACTTTTTCTTCCCTTTGCCTAGAATATTCTTCCCTGAGTGTCAGTGGAGCTCCTTCCCCTCCCTCTTTTAGGTCTGCTCCTTCTCTAATCCCGTCTTCAAGCTACATAGCACCTGCCCCACTCTCGAAGGCCCCTGCCCCCGCCCCAATATACAGGTTTCTCTACAGACCAGCACTGATTCATACCTGTTGACAGTATTTGTTTCCATCTGGCTCTGGCCTTCCCCACCAGAATAGAACTTCCATGAGGACAGAGGTTTTTGTTAGACCCATTTGTTCACTGTTGTATTCCTGAAATAGTGCATAGCACCATTGGGGTACTCAATAAAATTTTGTAGAATAAATCAAGAATATTGCTCATTTTCTTCCATATTCAGGGACAGCCTAGCACTGGTCACCATTATGCAGACGATCTGGGCAGCCAGGCTGTCCCTGGGCTATGCCTATGCCTAATGTTCACTTTTCCTGTTAGGAAGGCTTCCTGTTTTCTCAAGGTGAGGCCATAGTGGTGTTGGGGCCGCCGCCATGATCAGAAGCCCCAGGCAGCCATGATGGCTTTCATGGCCTTCTGAGCTTGCATCCTTGGGTCTTCTGGAAAAATTTCTCTAGCCAATTCAGTAGTCAAAATTGGGCCCAAACCTCAAACCAGTGGCCGAGCACATCATATTCTCAGTCTGGCATGTGCTGTTATTTAATTTAACATCAGACACTAGGCCAAGACTCACTATTTTCTGCTAAGTTGGAAACCCACCAAATACAGCACTAGATAAAGTCATTCCCTTTCTTTTGAGGATTTTCACATGAGATGTTGTATGTGTGACCTTACTTAAAGCAAGTTCACTGGAATACCACCCTTTTTAATTTTCTTGGTTGTTGAACAAAACAATCACCCAAAGCCATCACTAGGAGTTAGTAGAGTGGGCATCTGTGATGATTATGCTCTACAATTTCAGCAGAATGTCCCCCTCCATCTATGAAATGTTTAGCTTATTCATCATTTTAACAAATACGTTCAAGCCTAGATAATACCCCTATTAAATGCATACATTTGAATATATTCTCTTTAAAAGGACCTAAATGTACAGTAAACTCTAAACAGAATGCACAGCAGAAGAGGGGGAAAAATGCCTTTCCACAAAGAATTAAAATTTATACCAAAAAAAAAAAAAAAAGGAATAAAAGTTCATACCATTAGAAACCTGGCAAGAAAATAACAAGACAGAGGGGGAAATATGAAAACAACTCTTTAGCCAAGCAGTTTGTAAATTATACTATTAAATTCATAGATTTGTTGGGGGGGAGACAAGCTATCAGTTATAGCCACATTCTGTCACAAATTATCGTCTGTCCCAGGCTGACAGATAGCTCACAACTGCATGTTTCCAAAAAAACAAAAGTGGAGAAAAGAGCATCCTGTGGAAGGGGGTCATAAAGATGTCCATTTCCGGAAAGGTTGGAGGGGCAGGGCAGGCAGACAAAGGCAGGAATAGTGGGTACGGGTACCCAGAGTGAACTTGGAATTAGTGACACACACCTCCATGAGATTATCTCAGTGGGGTGACTTACTTATTCCATCCCAGCCTGTGTTTGCCTTTGTTGCTTCCCAGATCAGTCCTAAACCCGGACATTCCAATCAACCCTGTCGTCCTGGGGCTGTCACTGTGATCTGGTGGTGGTGCCCTGCAGCAGGCAGAAGGAGGGTCACTCACCTCCAACCCAGGCCAACCTTCCTCTCCTTTTCTGAGCTGCTCTCCCATTCTGCATGATTGCCGCCATAATCACATTGCAGCTGTGTCCTGCAGAGATAGAACATTTCATTTTCTTGACCTGCAATGTGAAATGAGTTAAAAGTAAGTGCCAAAGAATGATAATACTGAGCTTATGCTAGCTGAATAACAATGGACTTGCCTGCTTCCAGAGGGAATAATAGGCTTAGAGGGGGTCTCTTTTCCTGACTCAAAGACGGGTAGAGTATTCCACCAGTTCTCATAGGACACAGGCAAAATGTGGGCTAAAGTGAAATATAACCAGTTGTTTTTTAAAGAAGCAAACATGACCGTTAACAAGACAAACTTCCCTTACTGAGGGTTTACGATGTACCATGTTTGTTTTTTTTTTTAATGTATTTCAGTCTTTTAGGCTAAGAGAAGTCTTTCTATATTTCTTTCCCAAGTGTTGTACTTAATGGCATAATTTAGTTACAAAGAAATTCGGTGAATCAGTTATTTAAAAAATATGTTTGGGCCACTTGAAATCTACTAACTGGTGAGATCAGTGGGACGACTCCCAATATGCCAACATTTGGAAGAATAAAGCCAATTTCATTTTTTTTTTTTAAATTACAAAAGAGGGATGCTTGGGTGACTCAGTTGTTAAGCAACTGCCTTTGGCCCAGGTCATGGTCCCAGGGTCCTGAGATCGAGCCCGGCATCCGGCTCCCTGCTCTGCGGGAAGCCTGCTTCTCCCTCTCCCACTCCCCCTGCTTGTGTTCCCTCTCTCGCTGTTTCTCTCTGTCAAATAAATAAATAAAATCTTTAAAGTTAGAAAAGAAATCAGAGTTGGAAAACATAGCCCCCTTTTTTACTTTTGTGAATTATAAATGTTTATTTTAAATGTTTTTTTAATTTTCATCTTTTCGTAGCACACATTTTATCTTTAAATCTTTCTTAGCAATTTATTTAATGTATCAATATCCTACAAATCCACCATTCAGTTCCAGTGGCATATTGGAGGGGTATACATAAGATGTAATTACACTAAAAAATAGTAAACATTAACAGTCTCAGTGTTTATCCGGATAACTAGTATGAGGGATATTCATTCAAATAAAGTAGCAGGACTTCCCCCTGAAGTCATCAGAAATAAAAACGACCTAAAACAGGTTACACAGAAGGATTTGTATTCAGTAAGGTGTGATTTTTACATCATGATGGCTCTCATTACAATTGTCCCTTTGATTGGAACGCACATGTGGATGGAAAGTCACCTTCTTTTTTTTTCTTTATATACCATGAAATTTATTTCATATATAGTTATATGTGTGTATACATAAAGAACATTGTGTATGTATTATATAACACATGAATATATGAGGTTTGCATTAAATATAAATACTACTACATATGGATTACATAATGTATATAAAACTAGGGGTTGAATTGTATCCCCCAAAAAAGAGGCATGGAAGTCCTAACTCCCCAGTACCTCACAACATTATCTTTTTATTTCTGCCTTTTGTTTTTTATTTTTGACATTTTCTTTTTTCTTAATTTAATTTTATTTTTTTTCAGTGTTCCAAGAGTCATTGTTTGTATACCACACCCAGTGCTCTATGCAATACGTTCCCTCCTTAATACCCACCACCAGGCTCACCCAACCCCCACTCCCCAAAGCCCTCAGTTTGTTTCTCAGAGTCCACAGTCTTTCATGGTTCGTCTCCCCCTCCAATTTCCCCCAACTCACTTCTCCTCTCCCAATGTCCTCTGCGTTATTCCTTATGCTCCACAAGTAAGTGAAACCATATGGTAATTGGTTCTTTCTGCTTGACTTATTTCACTCAGCATAATCTCTTCCAGTCCTGTCCATGTTGATATAAAAGTTGGGTATTCATCCTTTCTGATGGAGGCATGATACTCCATAGTATATATGGACACCTTCTGCCTTGTGTGTCTCCCCAGTCTTAACCAGCTTCATCAGTCAAATGGCCACAGCTGGGTTCAAGAGGCAGCATCTCGTATAAAATCTTAACATGAATAAATTTTTAAAGAAATGTAGTTTCTATGTTTCCAGTGGAAACAGATGGAAAGTGAGAGCTTGACACTGTTTCCCTGTGATGATTCATCTGAGGACAGTCTCAGTCTAGAATGCACCAGATATAAGGATGGCTAACTTTTTCAAGAATCAGGTGACGCACGAATGGAAAACCTAACGAGAGGGTAGAAAGTGCTGGTATCAATATTCAATTTTAATTACATTTTTTACCAAGAAAACTCTAAGGCAAATTTAAATTTGGACATAAAATTCCTACTTTCAGAATGATCTGTTCTGACTCCCTAGTGAGGGTAGTGGCACAATGCCTTGGGTGCTCAGCACTATCACATTCTGTTTAGAAAGGGTAGAAGCCCTTAAAAAATAATGGATTCTGCTTAGTGAATTGAACGTTCCATTCCTAATATATTTTTTTTGTCCTGAACTCATTTAGCAAAGGAAATGGATATTTCATCAGACATAGATTTGACATTCCATCACATTATACCATAAACAGGACAAATGGTGTTCTGGAAATGGGAAAGCGGGCACAAAAGACAGTAGCCACTGGAAGGCTCTGGTTATCTCATTTAAACAGATATTAAATGTGGGTGCCAGTAGTGTGATCATCAGCTGCCTCCCACTTTGTGAATAAATTGCTTAGAAGGAGTCTTTTGCCTACCAGATGTGACCTAGATTCAGATTTCCAAAGGCAGGGGGGAAATCTCTATTGTGTTAAAAAACAATTGCTGGTAAAATGCATGGTAAATGAGCTTATCTCACTTTTCCAGGTGTTTGGGCTAATATGTTATGGAATTACTGCTTCACTTATGAAAAATAATTGAGGAAAATGTTTCAGCAAATCAAATTTGGATAAAGGCTTAGGACAGCTATTGTGTTGTTAGCAAGTTTTTAAATGGCAGAAAGAGCAAGGAGCCAATAAAGATAATAAAATACAAAAAAACTGTTTGAGAAGAGTCTCTTAGAAAAGGGTCAGGCGTGGGTGTGCTACCCAACTTATGTTATGGTTTTGTAAAATATTGAAGAACAATATGAACAATTACCCACCTTTCAGTGCATATGAAAGCTGTGGAAAAAAAATCAAAAGCTTGTCTGTCTGCTGGCTCTGATAAGTCTTCTTACTCTGTTAAATGCAGCAAAATGTTTAAAAATGTAACATCTTTATTCTCTTACTCATCGTCTGTCCTTTCTCATTTCCTTCCACCTTTAGGAGCCGCCACCCCGAAGCCAGTCCCAGAACCCGAGAAGGAAACAGACCATACCGTCAAAATTGCTGGAGTCATTGCTGGCATCTTGCTGTTCGTTATTATATTCCTTGGAGTTGTGCTGGTGATGAAGAAAAGGTGAGTGCCTAGCTATTGCCTGAGATGCAGTTCTGCCCCATTGTTTGCCAAGTTGCTTCATGCATATGAAAATATTCAGTTATTGAATTGGTTTTGAAGACACACCTGTGACCCTGGTTGTTCCTATTTCTCATCTAGCCTTCAAAGTTATGGGACAAAATTCAGAGTAATGATTGTGGTGTTGTATGACGATGCCAAGCACATCATGCCAAGTAAATGTAAGACGATGTGTCTTCCCACACATTGGTGTATAAAGAATCTTTAAAGACATCTACTAATCAGGAAATTTTTAGTGCTGATTACGGATATATTAACACATTTGCTGTTCTCAAGGACACGAGCGACGAGAGTTTTCCTTCTCATTATCACGAAGTTCACGGTGATGACCTAGTTTATTGAGCCCGTGTTATGGGCAGGCAGGCATCATGCTAGGGTCTTAATCTGCACGACACCCCATGAGGAAGAGACTCTCGAAAAACAGCCTAACAGGAGCACAGCCCATGGTAGGACCCAGGACAAGAATAAAGCACGTTGGATGTGGTCAGATTGCTCTGTTAGTTGAGGGGTGGTCTGGGAGAGGAGAAAACCCAATATGGCTATAACAAGCAGTCCTCGCCTCCCGCTCTTGAAAAATATACAACGTCTTTCGTGTTGTAGAAATGAGTAAGTAATTACTTAATGGTACAGTGTTCAACTTATATAAAAATTATCAACATAAAAATATAGATAGTGATATCTTAATAGCTTAATTTTTCCCAAACAGTAATAATACTTAGATCTTAATCCTTTTCTCTATAGTTTAAAAATAATTATAAGGTGGGAATAAGGTCATGGATGGTAGGAGGTGAGGATGGAGAGGTCAACAAAGCAATGTCTTGAAGGTCTGGTCTTGTCTCTCATCTAAGGAGGCTGGACTTGGTCCTGAGATCCACTGAGGGCCTCTAAAAAGCAGATAGTAATGGGATATCATTCTAATCTTAGAAAGATTGCTCTGATGTTAGGATTGAGCATAGTGAGGAGGGAAAAGAACTCAAGTCAGGAGGAGCAGTTGCATGAAGAGGGGCAGCTTTAGAAATATTAGGAAGTAAGTTTTAGTGGCCATTTGGAGGCAGAAGCCCAGGGAGAAGCAACAACATAAAAAGAACCTAGTTCCTCGCTTGGACAATTTAGTGGTGATATTACCAATCAGAAAATGTAGAATATGGAAAGTAGAACATATGTGGGGGCTGAAGATTGGAGAGGTAGGTGGTGTACTTTTTTAGTTCACTGTTCCTGTGAAGTTCAGTGGAAACTTCCACCAGGCAGTAGATGTGCTGGAGCAGACTTAGAATAACACTTCCCACAGTCTGGTCATCAGCCTTTGCCAAGCTGACACCCTGGGTTTGGATGAGGTCACTCAGACTCCCTGTAGACTGAGAAGGAAGTCAAGGATGAAGAGAAAACCTCGGGTAACATAGTATCTAGGGGGTGAGTTCATATCCACATGTATACACATACATATGTATCTCTTCTTGCTTTGTCCTTCATCTGATGTTTAACCATCGCTCTGTCCCAGCCACACATGGTAGTAATGGGCCCCCATCGTTTGAGCGCTTCCTTCCCACCTGTTCTACCTCTTCAATTCCTTTCATTTTCCACCAGTCATTGAATTTCTCTCCTTATTTTTCTTTCCTTTTTTTTTTTTTTTCTTCTGATGAGATATTTTAAGATCCGCTCTTTCAGTGGGGCACATGGGTGGCTCAGTCAAGTGTCTGCCTTCAGCTCAGATCATGATCCTGGGGTCCTGGGATCGAGTCCCTGTCGGGCTTCCTGCTCACTGGGGAGTCTGCTTCTCCCTCTCCCTCTCCCCCTCCCCCACTTGTGCTTGATCTCTCTCTATATATATATCAAATAAATACATAAATAAAATCTTTAAAAAAAAATCTACTCTTTTAGCAACCGTTAAATGTGTAACCCAGTGCCATTAACTGTGGTTACCACCCTGTACGTTCGATCCCATGACCTATTACTCGTGTAATAGAAGTCATTTAATTTTTATTTTTTCTTTTCATTTCACTTTTCTGCAACTTTCTTTTCTTTATCCTCCTTTTATTCTTCTCTAGCTATTTATCTCTTTAGTTCTTGCCTCTTCCAAGACTCTCTCTCTCTCTCTCTCTCTTCTCTCTCTCTCTCTTTATTTTGGTTGTTGTTGTTTCTTCTTACCTCTCCATCACCTCTTAGGCACTTTTCTTCTGGATGTTCTGCCTTGCTCCCCACCCCAGTGTTTATGCAGATAGCTTATCTTTGCTGTCAGTGGTTGGTCCGTTCTTTTTTTAATATCGCTCAGTATAAATCTGAAGCAACACTAGGCCTTTCCATGCCTGGATATACAAACCAAACATTTTGAAGAGATTTATTTTTAGTTGAGGGAATAGGTTGGATACTTGTGTCTTCTGGCAAACTCTCTATGAGGAATAGCCTGAGACTACTAATCCAGTTGCCCTTGTGACCTTAGCTAAATGTCATTTCATCCTCCAAGGATCTATTTCTGCTGGATCAATTCATTATTCTACCTAGGTCTCTCAGGTAGTCATGGAAGTTATGTTATAAATTATGCATTTGAAGATCTTGTCTACAGTAACATATGGTCTTGATACAACATTAGACTAAATACCAATAACTCATATTAAATTTACATGACTATTTGCTAGGTTCTAATCTGAAAAGTGTTGTTTTCACAGCACGTACCACTTTTGTCTGTGCTTTTTCTGAAATACAGACCATGCTCTCCAGAAAGTAAATTTGCCAATATATCATGCCTATAAATACAAAACTTGTAAAATTTAGGCCTGAACAGTCATGAGGTACAAATTTTCATATTCAATAGGAATTCTTATGAAAATTTGAGTTGTTTGGGGTTTTCTCCAAAATTTTAGTCCCGATTTTAAAAGCTGTATTTTTAAATAATTAAAACATGATATTAATCATGAATAAGTTGCTGGAGTATCACTGATATGTAATAAGCCACATGGTTTGGTTAGAACACTGAACTTTTTTTTATTGAGGCCTAATTGCTGTATAACATTACATTAATTTCAGGCATACAACATCATGATTCAATATTTGTATGTATTGTGAACTGATCACCACAATGAATTTAGTTCCACCCCTCATGACTTTTTGACCCCCCACCCCCACTTTGCTCACCTCCCACCACCCCCAGGAGAACACTGACTTTAGATTTGGCATTCCTAGCCCTGTATTTTAACTACGTTTGTGGTTCTGAACTTCTCTGGGCCTTAGTGTCCTCATTTGTAAATTGAGAAAATTATACTGGATGATCTCTATCCCTCCCACTTCCAAAATACCAGGTTTTCTCTATGCCACAGCCTCTGATGACACCATATGTGTGCTGTTCTAGAAGTACAGTGGGCGGCTCATTGCTGTATTTCGTTATTTAAAACAAAGCCTGTAGTTCTTCCAAAGGTTGTCTTGGTTTGGTTGGCTCAAGTCTGAAAGTGTGACTCGGTGACCCACTTTTAGCCCTGTTTCCCATTGTCAAACAGGAGGCCCTCAGTTAAAAGGAGGGAGCTGGGAGGAAAATGAAGACATGGAAGGAGGGAGAGGGAAGGAAAAGAACTGCCCAGGTGTGGAGTTCAGTATGTCATTAGTCATTTTCGGTGGTTAAAGCCTGATGCTAATCAGACTCCGGTTCCGTTCCTGTACCAGCTAGTTAGCTCCCGAGGCTTCTGCCCACAGCGCTCAGCTATGTGTCGTTGGTCATAAAGACAGACTGGGCCCAGGAGGAAGTGTGGTGGAATGGGCTCATCAGTATTTCTGGAAGTACGATGGGAAGTCTGTCCTGCCTAGGGAAAGTCACTAGTTACCGTCCGTGTGTGTCAGCCTTCCGGGCCAGGTGGGCCTGAGCTCCTGAGATTCCGGGGGGGGGGGTAGTAAATTTAATTGGGAGGCATTGCTAATTATTAGCTTAGCTAAGATCACATTGCTTTCTGAAGGACTGGCCTTCTATAAAAAGTAGTTGCTGAAGGTAGGTCCTCTGGGAGAATAGGTAAAAGCTGTTCAGCTCATGCTAACTCGTGGAATTCTTTAACATTGAGGCAATAATCACTGAAAACAGAGATAACCATCAGTGTTTTTTGGCTATAATGTTTTATAAACCTATCACAGATGAATGACTAGTTGTTATTTTGTTGATGAATATTAATCCCTTTGAGCCTTGCTTGAACTAATATAATATGAAACCACCTTTTCCTTAAAAACTGTTAAAAAAAACCTTTACATTTATTTTTACTTTATCTGATAAGGAAAGCAACTTCTTACTATTTTCTTTTCCCCCACAATATGTGTTCTTTTGAGGGTGTAGTGTTTGATGTAACAAATGTTAAGAAAGGGTATAAGATGGATATGAAATTAAAGTTTCATAAAGTCATATGACGATACACAATTAACTCTGGAATAACGTGGGGGTGAGTGGCATGGACCCCCCTCACACATCCAAGTATAAGGGCTCCCCCAAATGCAACTTCAGATAGCCTACTGTCAATTGATAGCATAGTCAATTAATATTTTGTATGTCATATATTTTATATACTATATTCTTATAATAGGGTAAGCTAGAGTAAAGAGTATTATTAAGAAAATCATAAGAAAAATACATTTACACTACTCTACTGTACTGTGGGAAAAAATAGTGTGTAAGTGGACCCACACAAATCAAACCTGCACTGTTCAAGGGTCAATTGTATTCTCAAAATAAATATAAAATAAGTTGAGCAAGAGATACTTAGTGTTTATCATTTTTCATCCATGTATAATTAAATATATTTGTGAAAATGAAAATACCTGCATTTTCAACATTTTCCATAGGGAATAATTTATCTCAATAACATGTTTGACAGGATTTAGTATACAAGCACCATCAATTTTACCCTGATTAATTATATTTACTATTGTTTCTAAAATTGCTGTAGATCTTTTAGAAATTTGAGGACATTTGTACTAGTTACAGTAAATTCCTGTTTCAGCTCTTGTGCTAAATAGAAATTAGGGAAGTTGTAGCTCAATGAAAATAATTAAAGAGATATGCATTCTTGGCCAAAATAGCAAATGTTAGCTTTTCAACTACATGAACACCTGTTTTAGGTAAACGTGACTATTTTAATCCTGAAGCACATTACCTCTACCTCCTTTCCAGAACATATTTTAACAAGTGTACATTTTGCAAATGCAGAACCTGTCATTAAATATTTAGAACCTATTCTATTATATTTAAACAATACTGGTACTGAGAGAAAAATCTCAATAAAAATAGGAAGTATTTCTGAAGACATCATGAAACAAAAAGATAAGAGAGAAAATTTGATGAAAGCCCAATTTTCAAAGAGACGCCTATAGTATGTGGCTGGAGGCAACTTGACATTATCTATAGTTCTTCTGCTATACCTGTTAACATATACGATAAGAAAATTTTTTCACTATAGCTCAGTGCGAGCTGTATGTGGAAAATGTCTTAAATCTGGATGCTCTATTGAGAGTCTTCTTTCAAAATCACATTTCCTGGAGCCACACTGAGAGAGTCTTACGTAGACATTGCTTTATGATTATTACTTAGAGTATGTGCAGCCAGATAAAGAAGGAGATGCTGAGATTTTTCTGCTCTGGAACATGCTTTGCCATGCAGGGAGGAGGATTGCTGGGTACACAAGGAAGTATGGATATGACATCCTAATCTATCAATCAGCTAGTATCCTCCAGTTTTCTAGATGGAAACTGGATGGGTTTGTGGTCCCGAGGTAAGTTAAACAAATTGAGGCCTCCTCTAACCCGGACTTTATGTGATTATCCTAAAAGCTCCTATCTTAGGAGCTACTTCTGGACTCAATCTAATGGTTTGACTCTTATGTTCTATTAAGCGTTCTTTGGGAGCTGCTTATACAGAAGATTTTATTTTAAACAGAAGGGTGGGGAATACAGGCATCAACTTTTTTATTTTATTTCTATTTTATAAGAGGAAAGTATCAGAAAATGGTAAAGGGCAGTCGTATAGACCTGGTTTGAATCCCAGCTCCTAGCTGGTAGCAGAATGAGTGGGAAGCAGTTGCCTACCCTGTCTGAACTCAGTCCACAGTGGGAAGTGTGGCATGAGGCTACTGGGTCTTTCGTAGGGTACCACAAAGATTAAGGCAGCTAACACGTACACACAGCCAGCTGGTGCTTGACAAATAATAGCACAGGGGGCCAGAAGTTTGGAAAGTTGTTCAAGATGACAGAGGGAGTACAGGGCGGGACTTAGCGTAAGTCAAGTGTGTGTGATTGTTAACCATCGTGCTCCACCGCCTGCGGCCACAGCACTCAACTCAGAGATGCCTCTGACTTTGTTAAAACTCAGGTGCCGCCTTCAGGCAATTGCTGGAACTGGCACCGTCATCAGTTTGTGGCGGTTTACCTTTGCTGGGAGTCTGCAAACGCCTGAAACTCTGCCATCGTGTTTTAATCTCCCTTTTGAGCCATGAAGATAGCTAAGCAAAAGCTTTCCTCAGTTCCGCCTTTACAGAAGTGTTTTGTAAATCCTTTCAGGGATGTGTATTTCATGTCATTTTTTTTCAGCTGTTAAGTTTCCTTTGGATAATTCACTATAGGAAGGATGCTGCATCCTTGTCTGGTTTGGTGACTGAAAGAACTTTGTTGAGTTTGACAGTGAGCTGTGAACCCAGGGAGTGTTTTACGCCGGTCTTTCCTCCTCATAGACAAACCCTAGAGTCTGGGAGTGGCACGCAGGTACCAGCAGTCCCAAGGGACAGCTGCCTGCGTGCGCCCCTTGGCTCTGTGGCTTACAAGGTACATGACCATGGGCAAGCTGCTTGGCTTTGTGTCCCTCGGTCTCCCCAGGTATATAGACCAAGGCCATAAGAATAGTACTTACTCGTAAGAATGTTAGAAGAAGAAAACGGGTTCTTACCATGAAAGTGCTAGCCCCAATAGCTATTAACTGTATTAGTAATATACATAATCGGCAACGTTAGAATATGAGCAGTGGCTGATTCTAGGTTCAATGCCCATGCACAAATGCTTCAGAGCTCTTGTCTCCGTACTCAAGAGACAGGCAAGGACAAGGGCTTGTTTTTCCTTAGAGGAAGTCCACCTCTCCTTTGCCCACAGAGAACATAGGTCTTTAATCATGAAGGTAGCAAGGAACATAGCTACCAGGAGAAAGACAACTCGCTGTCCCTGTAGCTGGAAGCCAGGCCTTGGTGCAGATGCTGTAGCTGATGGCACGAGGGAAACCACTCTTGGGCCACACCCACCCAGGAGTGTGTTTTCTGCTCAGGCCCCTGCACAGTCAAGAGGAGGGCTGGAATATGGCTTACAGAGAACCAAGCCGAAGTCCTGGGGCATCAGTACTACTGTTCTTGGGATTCCTGTCTAAGCCCCCAATTCTTCTGAGTGGTCATAGTCTTGGCATTCAACCAAATACTTTGTGTTTCCGAACCTGGGAGACCCAGATCCAGTAAGGGGCTGATTGGTCTGCCTCTGGGGTCAGATCCAAAGGCCAGCATCACCCTCCTCTGCGTACTGAATAGTATCATGCATCTGTCTGGACTCCCTCCTTAGAGCCTGCTCAGCCAACTCTCTCAATTCCCAGAGGTCAAGGTCAGCATCCAGGGCCATCTGGAGCGTGGACTCTCTTGCCTTGTCACCGGGCACCAGCCTGAATCTGCACACATTGAGCAGGGTGCTTACCAGCCATCGCAGGGAACAGTTGTTCTGCTGGTTGATAATTTTGATGCCTGTAACTTTCTCACACAGCTCATTTTGATCTGAACGCATTAGCTTAGCTTCTTAAAAACTTGTTCTTCTGGTCTCTCTCACCTCTGAATCTCAAGTCTGATGGTACCTAGAAGGCGGTTAAGAAGGGGTTGCACATTTACCACTAGTACTGACCATTCTCCACAGAGGATGTCCCCAGATGGTGTGCGTGGACACCCCTCAGTTCAGTCCCACCCAGGCCGTCTGTGTTCTGTAGTGGGTGTTTGTCGCCATTTCTACTGACATGACTTCACTTTCTGGTTTGTAGGGTGGGAAGTTCCCAGGGTGTGAAAACTGAGGATGACTTTAAATCTGTCATCTTGGTTAGGAGTTCAGACTTAATGGGATCACTTCTTCAAGTCTTCCCTGCTTTGTTTTATATTGATGAGTGAGACAATAATGGAAAATACATAGAGTATAGGAGAAATATACATATACATATATATATATATAGATACAGATCTATATATATATATGTATATTTACATGTATATCTATATATATATATATGTGTGTGTGTATATATATATATATATTCCAAGCACACCATTGTCTAAACCTGTCTTTGGCCAAGATTCCTGATCGCTATTCTTCTAACACAAATCTAAACTTGTTAAAAAGAAATCCTTTTTAATAAGGAAAGGAGTTATATCTGGAATTTTTGATTTAGGTTCATTTGTAGAAAATTACCTAAAGTTAAATTTTAAAGAGCCTAGAGAAAGACTACTGAGGTAATGAGAGGAATACTTCTCTTTCTGTCTCTGTCTCTCTGTCTCTCTCTCTGGCAGACCTCAGCATTACAGATGCAACACTGCGTGAAACAATGTATTGAAGTGAACAGGAAAAGGGGTGGTTCTGCCCCGTGCCCTCACAGTGTGTCTTCTAAGGTACCCCAGGGCTTCCCCAGGCCCTCTGGAGGTCATTTTTGTTGCTGTCATTCTCATATGCGCTGTTTCCCCATCAGCACTGCTGTGGGAGAACTGAAGTGAAGCCCTTTTTATGGGTTGTACTACAACAAGCAAAACTTGACTTACTTATTAAGTTCAACATATTTCTATTTGTTTGTGAACACAGCACAAAACAGAAAATTGGCAGCAGATGTAGCCCCGGTTGTGATATCTAAGAATGGCCCGGATGCTCACTCAGGCGCATGCACTTCCCGAAAGTTAATTCTGGTTTCCATGCACCTGGCCAAATGCCAGAAATCCATCCAGTTGGGTGCTGGGATTTGGTGCTTTCCTTACATTACAGAGCTCACATACTCTCTCCTTGCAAGCAGGCTCTTGAGCTACCAGGTCCCATCTGTCTTTTCCATTAGAATATAAATTATTAGGGACTGGTGTGTGTGTGTGTGTGTGTTTCTAACGGTCTCTGACACCCCACTCTCGTGCCCTGCAAGGTGCTTTGTGGTAGTAAGTGTATAGAGTATTTCACAATTACAGACAAAAACTCTTCTTTAATGCAAGCCCTTCAGGGCAACACTGGACTTTGAATTGCTTTGGTTTCTTATTTATTTGAGAGATGTCAATTTTATAATAGCATAAGATATTTTTTAAGTTTTCCATAGTGTGGACATTCTGGTAGACAGATTTCCCTATTTTGAATAGTTTGAATAACAATTACTTACATTGTTAATTTGATATATTAAAATAGTTTAAGTGATTAGGATATATTTAAATTCAGATACAGCTTAATTAAAAGAAAATAGTTCATAACTACCATTTACTTAAATTGTTATTTATTTTTAAACCACCTCTGAAACATTTTTTAAAGATTTTTTTTTTATTTACTTGACAGAGATCACAAGTAGGCAGAGAGGCAGGCAGAGAGAGAGAGGAGGAAGCAGGCTCCCTGCTGAGCAGAGAGCCCCATTCGGGGTTCCATCCGAGAACCCTGGGATCACGACCTGAGCTGAAGGCAGAGGCTTTAACCCACTGAGCCACCCAGGTGCCCCTGAAACATTTTTTTATAAGGCGAGTGCTTGTTTAGATAGTTTTCACAACTAAGACCAATTTAGACAGAAACTATTGTTCAAAAAATGAATAAACAGCTTCAGGATGAATTTCTTTGATACTACGAGCATGGGTCCTAAATAAATTAAAATATCCAGTTTGTTAGGTCTTCCTTTCAGTGGGTTTACAGTGGAAATGTTTAGATTCCTCTCTGCCAAGGCTCTTTGAAATTCATTCGGGTTTTCTCATTTCCAGCCCTTTGGCTGCTAACAGCTCTCCCACTGTATCCTTGTGTGGAATTGTGCCTTTGGGTGTATGTTTGATACGAGCATATGATAAACATTGGTTCACTGTCCTTATGTCAGAAGGAAAACATTAACAGAAACAAAATTAGGGAAGAGCCCTTTACAGAACAGCTTCGTGTAAGTATGTAGTTACTAGGAACTCTCAAAATGGCCTTCCTTTTTTTCCTGACTTACCTAAAAACCTGGGTGGTAGGTTTGGAGTCATCACTCAGTCTACGGCCATACCACCCTGAACGCACCCGATCTCGTCTGATCTCGGAAGCTAAGCAGGGTCGGGCCTGGTTAGTACTTGGATGGAGTCATTACTCAGTCACTGAAGAAATTGACCACCCTTCAAAGAGAATAGGTCAGTTATCAGTGCCTGGTTTGTAGGTATGGCCTTAACCTTTACTAAACGGGAAGGGAGGGAAATCTCAGAAATAGATTAAGATTTTGAAAATGAAATACTGATATTCCTAACTCAGTGGCTGTCATCTGGGAGCAGTATTGTCCCCTCAGAGGACACTTGGAAATTCACGAGGGTGTCTTTGCTGAGAATGGCTTAATTGAAGATGGATCTGTTGGTTTGTATAGTTTTGTAGATAGGGTACCTGAGATGTTTCTTTTATAAATTGTCAAGCCAGGGTTGACTCAGTGTTCTGCTGTTAAAGATCACAGTAGGTACAGTTTAAAGGTCACAAGATGAGCCAGGTGAGTAAAGGGGAGGCCCTTGGTGAAGTGTGTGTCTCAGGAAGGCACCTGCCATTCGGCTTTGCTCAGGTATCGTACAGTGACACAGATCTTTCTGCCCTTTCCATCCCCAGGGAAGCAAGAAGTCTTAATTTATTTCATTAAATCTTCTCATTTTTTTATTACTGACAACTGATCAATTTCTAAATTTAAATTTAGGCCAAATAAAATGGGTATCTACTCACTAATTCATGATTCCTAATTCTATTTTAAGATAAACCAAGCAAAAGACATTGACAGGCACATTTTAAAATTCTTTATCACCTGTTTCTGGCTACAGGTATTGTCTTATCCCAGAAAAGGACCATAGACTCCTTGCCCATGCTTCCTCTCTGCCCACATTCTCATTAGTACCTATGATGCTCTCACATAGTGAATCCAGTCCGCAAAGTATTTTGTGAGTAGGTGGTTCCTATTTGGAAACATAATAACTAAAAGCTTCCCTAGAGTATGTTGGTGATGTTGCCAGGTGGTGTGGATTAAGTGTGTCTCTCGTTTACAGCTGGAGCCTGTCCCTGCTTTCTGCCCTTAGAAATACTGTTGACTCCTGTCTGTCTCTCTAGTCCAGGTTTGAGATCTCTCGACTCTAGATGAGCCTCAGGAAGTAACACCTTTTAGAGTGTTTTCACTGGTAAGATTTCATTTAAATAATTTTTCTGCTTTTTTCAAACAATTTCCACATTAGAAGAGAGAGTACAAGGCTGTCTCGGCAATGCTTATCTTTGTGGATGGGTTCTTGGGAAGGAAGATGGCCCACACCAACAAGGCCTTCCTTCCTGAGGTGACTTCCTGATGGAATGTGCCCTGAATGCTTGGGTTCTCCTGCTGCTTAATCCAGCACGGGCAACACAGCCAGGAAACGGGGAGCTCATGTGAGAACAGGCTCTGTGGCCCTCTAACACCATATACGGCTGTTGATTTCCTCATGCTGAGTCTGAGAAGGAGTAATACTTATCAATCTGCTATAATCAGAGAATAAGAAGATAGTGTATCTCTCCCCTATTTCTCCTATCCCCCTGCCCCAACACACACACACACACACACACACACACACCTATCTTTATATCCTGTGTTTAAGAAAGAGAATCCAAATTTAAACAAGTTCTGATGCCCTGTAGCTTTGGACCTGCCCCCTTGTCTAGTCTAGAGCATGGTGACCCTGCTTGGTCTTGACGTCAGGCTCTAGTTATGAAAAGGTTCTGCTGCTTTTGTCTGCAGTGAGTTCCAGAGCCCTAGTGGCACATCACACAGACCTGCCCCCACCCCCTGCCCTGCCACCCCCACCCAGCCAGCATCTAGCACCTTCACAGGAGCCCACAGAAGCCTACAAGCCACATCACAGTCACGCCACAGCTCACTCCCGAGGGCCCGGCCAACCCACTTTCACTCCGCAGGAAATTGCACAGGTACCTGAGCTCCACTGGCTTCACTTCAAGAACAGTTTAATTTTCTATGTCCTAATTGCTGGTGTCTGAACTTAAATGACCCATCCATTTGGATCTCCAAACAGCTTCTAACTCTTGTCCCCAAACTTCTCCCTAAATTCTAAAACTGATTTAAAAAAAAAACAAACCCACACCTGGACCTTCAGCAAGTCTAGCTTATTAGATGTCCCCTCAAGTAGGGACATACTTGTCAGTATTGCAATGGTGAGGTCCAGGCTCTGTCACTCCATGGTCATCCTGAAGTGTCCCTCTGCTGCCCACAGCTGATACCAGATTGTTAGCGATTAGTCCCGAGGGAAGCCTGCCAAGCACAGAGGCCCTGACAATGTTTTAACAAAGGAATACAACATAAATAAATGGTTCTTATTCTATGTGCCTTTTTAATTTTTTTTGATCAACACTGATACAAAAAACAACAGGGACAACAAAATATAACTGAGGTTATAAGTTGCTAACTGAAATGATGAATCATTATGTGAGGGGAGAAACCAGCTATAGGAAGAATGTGATTGATTAATGAACATCCTTAACAAGTTCAGTTTCAAAGGTCAAAATTATAGATCTGATTATGTGCAGTGTGACACTCTATTGATATTCAGGTCCTTTTGCTCACACAGAGAGTTAAAGGAGGTTACCAACAATTATTTTAATACCGTGTGTTCTGTGACTTATAAAATTTTGAATTCTCGGGATGCCTGGGTGGCTCAGTTGGTTAAGCGGCTGCCTTCAGCTCAGGTCATGATCCCAGCGTCCTGGGATCGAGTCCCACATCGGGCTCCTTGCTGGGCAGGGAGCCTGCTTCTCCCTCTGCCTCTGCCTGCCACTCTGTCTGCCTGTGCTTGTTCGCTCTCTCTCCCTCTCTCTGACAAATAAATAAATAAAATCTTTAAAAAAGAAAAAAGAAAAAAAATTTTTAAATTTAAAAAAATTTTGAATTCTCAAGATATCTTTTAATAACTATCCTGACCAGAGCATTAACTTTAGCATTTTTCGTTTAAATTGAGGGCACTCGACAATCATTTCTCTTTCAGAAGTTACACTGCTAATTTTAGTGATAATATGTGAAGAAGTACAATTAAACTGGAGAGCTGAGCAAGAAACACATCAAGTTAAGCTAAGGTAAATGAAATAGCCATAATGAATATCCACAAATTAAGAGAGAAACTAACCAGAATATAGAAAAACAAACTAGATTTTTGAATTCTAAAATGTTGTTTATTAAGATAACTTGAGCCCACAGGGAAGGAAGTCTCTTCCTGAGTTAATTTTGTGATTTGGCAAACACAGTCTGCTAAATTTATTTCTCTAGCAACATGCAGTCCCTTTTTGAGGTGTGTGAAATGGAAAATGTACTAAAGTGGGACCCAGAAATGCAGCCCTACTGTTTTCACTTATAAAAATATCTTCCTAGGTATATACCCAGAAGCAGACACAAACAGATGTACACCTGTATTCACAGTAGCATTATTCACAATAACCAAATAGGTGGAAACAACCCAAGTGTCCACCAATGATTAACAGATAAACAAAAGAGATGCATACCTGCTGCAGAATGTTATTCAGCCTTAAAAAGTAACGAGAGTCTAACACAGGCTACAACATGGATGACCCTTGAGGCCATTTTGCTAAATGAAATAGGCCAGTCACAGAAGGACAAGTGCTGGAAGACTCCACCTCTGTGAGGTATCTAGAATGATCAGACTCATAGAGACAGAAAGTGTGGTTGTTTGCCAGGGGCTGAGGGTAGGAAGGATGAGGAGTCATTGTCTCATGGGTGCAGATGGGCTCTTGTATGGGCTCAGTATGGGAAGATGAAAAAGTTCTGGAGGCAGATGGGCTCTTGGTTCCCCATTGATATGAGCGCACACATGATACCACTGAACAGTATACTTTAAAACAGTTAAGTTAGAAAATGTTGTGTTTTATGGATTCTCCCATAGTAAACGGTGTTTTACTTACTACTGGTGGACAGAATGATGTTGAGGCAGCTCCTGAACTCAGCACTGCCCTCACCATTTTTTAAAATATTTTTTATATTTTTTTAATTTTTATTTTTTTAATTTCTTTTCAGTGTTCCAGAATTAATTGTTTATGCACCACACCCAGTGCTCCATGCAATACCTGCCCTCCACAATAATAAAGATTTTATTTATTTGACAGAAAGAGACAGCGAGAGAGGGAACACAAGCAGACGGAGTGGGAGAGGGAGAAGCAGGCTTCCAGCCCAGGGGGAAGCCTGACACGGGGCTGGATCCCAGGACCCTGGGACCATGACCTGAGCTGAAGGCAGATGCTTAACGACTAAGCCACCCAGGGGCCCTTTTTGGTGTGTGAGATTTTATTTATTTATTTGACAGAGAGAGCCCTCATCATTCTAATCAACACTCAGCCTCAGAGCGCCAGCCCAGCCCAGCTAACAGTGTTGTACACAGGACTTGTAATGGTCAACCCTGTGGGCTGCAGGCCTGGGCTGTCCGGGACACTTTCTTTGCGCGGCTCATAGTAAGAGAATGTGGATGCTGTCGATGCGTGTTTCTCTGACACTGGGAGGGCCACATTCAAAGCGTGCAGCCAGAAGTATCCCAGCATTTTTACTGACTGTGGTGGCAGTGAGGAAACCACCCAGTGCCTCTGAAAAGTAGCTCCTGAAATGTTCCTAGAGTACCCCCTGGGGCAAGGCAGGATGGCTGTCAACTTGGAACCAGCCAGGACAGATGGGCCTGGGTCACTGGTGACACACTGAGCATTTTTTTTCATAAGGGAAGAAAACAATATGTCCCCCTGCACTGTCTTTAGACAACACAGAGTGAAACGAAGGTGGTGCTGGGCCAGTGGCTTAAACGAACATCGGTTGTCTTACTTTCTTTACTAGTAATAGTGACTGTGGCGGAGAACATCTACAAACAGAATGGGAATGTGTCCAGCATTCTAGAAGTTAACAATGCTTCCAATCAGACCCACCTTGCTCCCCACACGCAGGCCTCAGAATTTGTGTAATTTCAGTTTTATTTAAAATTCCTGGACCCTGGGATTGAGCCCCACATTGGGCTCCCTGCTCGGCTGGGAGCCTGCTTCTCTCTCTGTCTCTGTCCCTCCCCCTGTTCCTGTGCTCTTTCTCAAATAAATAAATAAAATCTTTAAAAAATGGTTAAAAAATAATAATAAAACAAATTCAGTATATGCTGCTTAAAATTTACGGCTAGGGTTCCTCTTGGTTGAATGAAGCTTCAGTTAGTGGATCCTGAATTATTCTCTGGTTTTCACTGTTTCTAAGCAGCCTTTCTAAATGGCTCTGAGTTGACTGGAGATTCTCTGAGGGCAGGAACTATGACTTAATTATCTGCCATTACTTACCTGGACTATGTAACTATTTACAGATCATTGAGTAAATGAGTAAACGGGTCATACCATGTGTGAGCCCCCCAGTGCTCTTCCTACATCACAGCCCATCCCCGAGCCTTTAAAAAGGGCTTGGCTGACCCCATACTTTTGCTTCTTATCCTTACTGAGGGAAGAGACAAGGCCTATTCTTGCTTCCCACTCTCTTCTTCTGGCAAAACTCCTTTCCCTGAACTCCTTTTAGTGACTGGAGTCACCACAAAGAAGACAGAGCCCTATCCATGGGATTTTGCTCAACTGTCTTATTTGAGGCACTATACATTTGTGTATATGATGTATGGCACCTGTAAGAAACATCGTACAGAGTCTGTCTTCCCTAGAAGCAAGTTTATTTACCAAGAGAGATGATAGTGACCCCAAAAAGGATAAAAACAATTTACCTTCAAATATGTAAATTGCTATGAACACATCCATGAGTGAACATGAATCGATTCTTCTAAATAATCAGTCCATTTGTATTACTTGCTACTTATGTAATAATAATGATAACAGCAATGATAATGATTATTAGTCAATAAATGTCAAGCATTTGCCTCGTACTGGGCACCACTCAGAGTTATTGATGAGCATTAGTCCAGTTAGTCCTGTAA
>ML100300.1:0-18758 GCA_003697995.1 Taxidea taxus jeffersonii | reverse complement strand
GATGTGGGACTCGATCCCAGGACGCTGGGATCGAGTCCCACATCAGGTTCCTTGCTCGGCAGGGAGCCTGCTTCTCCCTCTGCCTGCCACTCTCTCTGCCTGTGCTCACTCTCTCTGTCAAATAAATAAATAAAATCTTAAAAAAAAAAAGACTGTTTTCTCTATAACCTAAGGTTAGTAAATATACACCCTCCCTTACCCAAAATACTTTCTTTAAAATTTAATAAAGTTTTTCCAAGACATAAGATTTAATTTATCCTCTTATCTCTAAGCTTTATACATCTATTTTGAATACATATATAGCTACAGATCATGTATATTTTTTTAAAATATTTTATTTATTCATTGGAGTGGGGGGAAACATGAGTGGGAGAGGGGCAGAGGGAAAAGCAGACTCCTGTTGAGTGGAGAGCCTTACTTAGAAATCAATCCCAGGACCCTAAAATCATGACCTGAGCAGAAGGTCATGACTAAGCTACCAGGTGCTCCAGATAATATATATTTTAATTTGATGTAGATGGATTTCACTTTACAGATTCTGTGTTCCTGCAAAGATGAAAGGGAAAACAAGACAGTAAGTATATCAACTAACTGTAGCTATTATATTTGCATGTGCTGCTTGTTCTTCCATCCTTTAGGGATTTTATAAGCAAATTGTTGACCCAATTCTAGATATTTAAACTATCCATTGGGGTCATACAAGACCACAACTAGCATTCTGCCAGTGGCATGCCATTGGTGGTATATCATTGGTATACACTGCCACAATCAAAGTGTCCTAAGTAAATAAGAACTTCTAGAGCATGGTTATGGCAAAAACTGTTCAGAACAGTGAAGGTCCTGAGATTTTTCCCTACTCACAAATGAACAAGTTAGCCTGCCAGAGATTCATGAATCTGACAAAAGATATGAGAAAGCTGAGTTTGAAGCAAAGGCTTTGTCATTCTCTACAGCAGCAGTAGCCACAGAATCACCATTTCCATGTATGAGTTTCCTGAATCCCAATGCCCATAGCATGCTGTGAAGAGGACCAACTCAGGGCCACATGCACATGCAATGGGTTGTGTATAGGACAGAAATCCTAAGGAAACCTGAACCTTTTATAATGCATAATTGGTATGCATTTTGCTGTAGAAGAGCATACTAGCCCTGCTTTCAATGACTCTACATTTTCAATAAAAAATCTTTGAAAATATAGATAAGGATAAAGCTGTCAGTATTGCACTTGCAAGATTTATAGAAATACAAGAGACCCATGGAAAAATATCTCCTCATGTTGGCCAGACACTGAGACCTATCTTTGGCTCTCACTTAAAAAGGCTATAAAATCTTACATACCAATGTATGTGCCATTTCTTGAGAACTCTGGCCCAGATTGCATTCTTAAAACACTTATTGTTAAATTGGACTGCTCGACATTTCACTAAATTTGGCATGCATTTACTGAAATACTTTGGGTAAGACTTCAGACTCAGTATTTTAGTAGCTATAAAAATGAATAAGATATGGTTTCTGCCTTCTAACTACTTATAATCTACTGGAGGATACTGGCATCTAAGACCCAACATAAATGAAGTTAGAGAAAATTATGGGATAGTAGAAGAGAGAAATACATATATCAACTTAAGGTAGAATTTAAGAAAGAAAAAGAAGAATAGATCTTAAAGGGGATGGATGTGTGGATTGGTGTGGGGCAGTAGAGAAATATGAGTCTAAAATAAATCACTCTGGCAAAAATATAAACAGTTTAGAGGGGAGAAGACTAGAGACAAAGAGGTATCTCTAACTATAGTCCCAGGGAAAGCCTCAATGACAATTTGAATTCAGGCAGTATCAGTATCAGTAGAAAGGAAGGAATCGACTATTGAGGTAAAAGAAAGAATTGTGCTTCTCTGCACATGTAAGGATGAAAGAAAGAAAACAATTTAAAATAATCTAAGGCAGATCAGTTACACTAACAAATCACTCTGTATGTGAGTACATGACCTGAATTGACAATTCTTCCCCTGGTCCAGTGGTTGGTTTAGAGATGGGTTTCTATTTTTTTTTTAAGATTTTATTTGTTTATTTGACAAACAGAGATCACAAGTAGGCAATGAGGCAGGCAGAGAGAGAGAGGAGGAAGCAGGATCCCCGTGGAGCAGAGAGCCCAATGTGGGGCCCGATCCCAGGACCCTGGGATCATGCCTGTAGCCGAAGGCAGAGGCTTTAACCTACTGAGCCACCCAGGTGCCCCTAGAGGTGGGTTTCTAGTGCAAGTCATTCATTACACTCAAATCCAGAACTTTGACTTGAACTGTTAGAAACAGAATTTCCCTTTGTGCTGACCATGGAGATATTAAGATGTAATACTAGACCCCTGAGTGGTACCTCAAAGAGAAAGGAAATTCATGTGGAAAAAAAGCAGGATTAAGAGGTGAAGAGAGATGGTAATATAATTTGAGACCTTCGCACTACCCTTGCTTTCAAATGAGAAACAGTGATGAAATTTTCGGTTTTAAGAACCAATTCTCCTTATTTGAGCTGTGTTTCTTCCATTTGCACTTGAAAACACTTTATCTGAATCAAGACTGCCTTACTTGAAAAGTACTGAATTTTTAAAAATTAACATATAATGTATTATTTGTTTCAGGGGTACAGGTCTATGATTCATCAGTCTTACACAATTCACAGCACTCACCATAGCACATACCCTCCCCAATGTCCATCACTCAGCTACCTCGTTCCTCCTAACCCCCTGCCCTCCAGCAACCCTCAGTTTGTTTCCTGAGATTAAGAATCTCTTATATTTTGTCTCATTCTCTGGTTTCATCTTGTTTCATTTTTCCCTCCCTTCTCTAAGATCCTCTGTCTTGTTTCTCAAATTCCTCATATCACTGAGGTAATGTGGTAATTGTCTTTCTCTGACTGACTTACTTCACTTAGCATGATACCCTGTAGTTCTATCCACATCATTGCAAATAGCAAGATTTCATTTGTCTTCTTTATGGCTGCATAGTATTCCACTGTATATCTATACCACATCTTCTTTATCCATTCATCTGTTGATGGACATCTAGGGTCTTTCCATGACTTGGCTATTGTGGAGATTGCTGCTATAAACATTGGGGTGCACGTGCCCCTACAGATCACTACATTTGTATCTTTAGGGTAAATACCCAGTAGTGCAATTGCTGGGTCACAGGGTAGCTCTATTTTCAGCCTTTTGAGAAAACTCCATACTGTTTTCCGGAATGGCTGCACCAGCTTGCATTCCCATCAATAGTGTAGGAGGGTTCCCCTTTCTTCATATCCTCACCAACACCTGTCATTTCCTAACTGGTTAATTTTAGCCATTCTGACTGGTGTGAGGTTGTATCTCACTGTGGTTTTGATTTTGATTTCCCTGATGCCAAGTGATGTTGAGCACTTTTTCATGTGTGTGTTGGCCATGTGAATGTCTTCTTTGCAGAAATGTCTGTTCATGTCCTCTGCCCATTTCTTGATTGGATTATTTGTTCTTTGGGTGTTGAGTTTGAGAAGTTCTTTATAGATTTAGGATACTAGCCCCTTATCCAATATGTCATTTGCAAATATCTTCTCCCATTCTGTCAGTTGTCTTTTGGTTTTGTTGACTGTTTCCTTTGCTGTGCAGAAGCTTTTTTATCTTGATGAAGTCCCAATAGTTTGCAATGTACTGAATTTTAGAGTCTCCAACAGAGATACTCTTGAAAGTGCTGCTTCAGTGAGGACAAGGTTGGACTGTATGATGTATAAACTCCCTTCTGGTTTCAAGTATCTATAGAAGACTCAATTTTAAAGGAACATACAGGTGTGTAGGAATTTATTTGCATTAATAGTGCATCTATGGAACATAGTTTTAGAAACACCTATGCACTCCCTCTGGCATATTTCAATACAGCAAAATCTATCCCATAGAATGTATATAAATGCTTCTCTGCATTCTTTTAGTTATATAACAGAATGAAAGAATAATGTTTAGGGAAAAAAAGCAACAACACCATCAGCATAATGCAATGAGAAATATAGTCAGCCCCTTTTATATACACATCAATCATGGCAGAACCAGAAATGGATATACAGCCTTGTTCAGATGTATCTTACAAAATTGCTTTAGAACACTGAGGCATAAAGCTCTTAGCTTAATGAGTTGGTAACATTTTGCAGATTTGCTTAAAACACATTGCTTTCCAGACTGTGTCAACAGACTCCAACAGTTCTTGCCAACACACTTGTCCTAAACAATTACATTAAGATCCATAAGGCTGTGTTTACAGTTCTGAGAAGCAAATGTATTGTTAATGGGCCATAAACTATCCTCTGACTCAATGGCTTGGCTTTTTGAAATTTGTGTAATAGTCAACAGAAAATTTCCAACATTTACTTGGCATGGAAGTGGAATTAGCTTCAGGGATATAAAACTGAATGCTGAGAAGCACCCCTTCCACACATTTCCAATCTGATGTGCTTCTCAATTTACAAAAATTTTGAAGGAAGATCATTGCCATAGTTTAGAATAGTTTTATATGTTATAACAAAAAGTAAATAATCACGATGAACCATAAAAAAGTCCTATGTGTACAATATCCTCAATTTTCTCTCAAACAGTTTTGCAAATCTCTTGTGAAATACCTGCATCAGTGAGTCACAAATAGTCTGTGAACAGACATTCAGTGCAGCTTCCTGGTTGTCACGCCCACTATCTTTTTTCTGGTTGCCAAAAACCCAGTTGTTTCAATCTACAGTTTTTATCTTCCTATAAACCTCTATGACTGCTTCTCATACCTGTTTTCCATCTTCCTACCTTTCTTGCCACTATCTATTCCTTTTCTCTATATTTCTGCTTCATTCCCTTCTCACTCCAGGCATCCTTCTTGTTTTAGGCTAATGTCTCTCAGTTTCTTTTTTCCAGATGGTTCCACATCCTCTTGCTGATAATTTCCATTCATCTCACTGTATTTTTTAAATTAACCAAATCAGGCTTTGCAAGCTTTATTCCCTAGGTAGTTTTATTCTTTCAATTCCAGCCTTCTTCCCATCTTTGTAATCTTTCAATGATTCCATGGTCAAACATTTATATATATATATATATATATATATATATATATATATATGGCATATTTATATATATTAATCTGCAACTTTGAGCAAGGAATTATTCTAGATGCTGTACAAATACCAAGATGTCTGGATTCAAGCACCAAGGAGTTTGGCAACTCTGAGAAAAGTCACATTGCAAGAATATCCTTGATATAAACAAATACGCTTCTCTTTTTGGGTTTGCTAGGTGATGGGTGGCAAATACAGAGGAAAGACTTTCGTCTTTCACTTTAGGAGCCCATCAGAAGTATAGAAGGAAGGGAAAACAGGCTTTGATCTTTTTGCTGCAGTGTGTTCCTGTTGCAAAATAATGAGGAAGGTGATATGGCATTGAAGGCCATTAGGTTGAGAGAGCAGCCCCAACGCGAGCCTTTGCAGTGCCGGTCCCTGGCACACTGCTTGTCCTGAGGCTGCCCCTGCAGGCATTCCAGCTAATATCCAATCTCTGCAGACTGTGCGTTAGGCCGTATTCCAAGCATGCTACTTATAAGTAGTTATCTCATTTATACAACAACTTGTAAGGCCAATTCATTTCCCCCACTTCAGGGATTAGGACAACTAGACATCAAAGATTAAGTCACTTTTTCAAAGCAGGGGGTTCAGAGTTCCGAAGCAGCCAGTTTGGGTCTGGGACACATGCCCTCACCCCTGGAATCAAATAATAGGACATAGGGAATTCCCTGTATACACTATCCTCTCCTTCATCTGTGTGTTTTATCCCATCCTGCCACAGTATCACTTTCTTAAAAGGCCTGCACTGATTAACCCACTTAAAACTGCTGCACTCCTGACCACCAAAATTTCTGATTGCTTACTCTGACCCTTTAGGACCCTGGGTGAATCATTTACACTCTGGACACCTCAAGCTTCAACCTTCTCATTGAAAACTTCTTCTGGGCTGATCCTAAGTGAGTTGCACTGTCTTTAGCAGCGTTCCAGGTCTCCAGGATACCTGGCTTATATATTCTTGTGATACTTTTGGAATATAAGCGTACTATCTGTTTCTCTGGGAACCATGTGAATCTGCTAGTGGCACTATTTAGGTTGAACTGTTGAACCAGAAGTTAATCTTCATGCACAAATGGTGTAATGTAAACCTCATAAAAGGATGGGTGACTTATGATTTTAAAAAAATCAGGCGTCCTATGCTCAGATATACAAATTCTGTTCTAGGTTGATCTTAATAACTTTCTAATGAAATCATTACATTTTTGATACCTGATACGGAAACACCTCTACCCCAAAGCAAGAAATCTTAACTTTGGATAAAATACTTTTTTTTAAAGATTTTATTTATTTATTTGAGGAGGGAGGGGCAGAGGGAGAGAGAGAGAGAATCTTAGCAGACTCTGCGCTGAGCACAGAGCCCTATGTGGGGCTCAATTCCACAACGCTGGGATCATGACCAGAGCTGAAATCAAGAGCCACTCAACCGATTGAGCCACCCAGGCACCAAACATACTAGTACTTTTATGATATTTGTATTATTTATGGAATTGTTACAGTAGAATATTACACTGGGTATCAAACTCCTGGGTTCTGTAAATAACTTTAGTGCTAAGAATTGTGTAACCTAAGACAAGTCATTTTTCTTATGTGACCTTCAAATTTCTCTTCTATAAATTTAGGTAACTCAACTAGATGATATCTCTAAGCTCTTTAGGAATTTTCACATTTTTTAGTAATCTGAAAGGCTGAAGAAACTAAAAATCATGACAACCATGTGGCGTTTGAGTATTCATGCAGCTATGGGTGAATTATAAGTTCACTGTATGTTCTTTGCTCAGGAGAGTCCCAATTTGCAACATCCCTCCATAATTATAAATAACACCTCCATTTTATATATAAATTTATAGCTTATGTTATCTATTATTCTTCATTAACTTTCACCTTATGTTAATGCGCATCTCTAAGTTTTGAGAGTTAATTTCTATTGTCGTTTTTTCCAGTTTTATTGAGATGTAATTGCTGTATCTCTGTATATATCTGATATAGCACTGTATAAGTTTATTTTTTTATATTTTTTTCCAAGTTTTTATCTAAATTCCAGTTAGTTAACATACAGTGTAATATTAGTATCATGTATGATATAGTGATTCAACAATTCCATACATCATCCTGTGCTCATTACAACAAGTGTATCCTTAATCCCCATCACTCATTTAACCCATCCCCTCACCCACCTCCCCTCTGGTACCCATCAGTATGTTCTGTATAGTTAAGAGTCTCTTTCTTGGTTTGCCTCCCTCTCTCTTTTTATTTTCTCTCTGCTTGTTTGTTTTGTTTCTTAAATTCCACACATGAAATCATATGGTATTCATCTTTCTGACGAAGATTCTGATGACCATCTTTCACTTAGTATAATACTCTAGTTCCATCATGTCATTGAAAATGCAAATTTAATTCATTTTTATGGCTGAATGACCTCGGATTGTGTATGTGTATAGTGCATATATAGATATAGATTATAGATATAGATATAGATATAGATATACCACTTCTTCCTTATCCATTCATCAGTTGATGAACATTTGGGCTATTTCCATAATTGGCTATTGTAGATAATTCTGCTGTAAACACTGGAGTGCATTTATCCCACTGTATAAGTTTAAAGTGTATAGCATAATGACTTGACTTACATATATTGTGAAAGGACCACCACAATATGTTTAGTTAACATACATCACCTCATATAATTACAAAGAAGTTTCTTTCTTGTGATGAGAACTTTTAGGTTCTACTCTTTTAATACTACCATATCGTATATTTGAAAGTTGCTAACTATAGTCATCATACTGTATATTACATCCCCAGTATTTATTTATCTTATAACTGGAAGTTTGTACCTTTTGATTATCCCATGACCACCACCCCCTATTTTTGGTAACCACAAACCTAATCTCTTTTTCTATGACTTTGGTTTTTGTTTTTAGATTCCACATATAAGTGAAATCATGCAGTACATGTATTTCTCTTTCTTATTATACTTTTCATAACACCCTCTGTCCATGTTGTCATAAATGGCAGGACTTTCTTCCTTTTATGACTGAACAGTATTCTAGCGTATGTGTGTATGCATCCATTTATCTGTTGATGGACATTTAGGTTGTTTTCATGTCTTAGTTATTATAAATAATGCTGCAGTGAACATGGGGGTACAGATCTGCCTTTGAGATAGTGATCTCATTTCCCTTTAATATATGCCCAGAAGTGGAATTACTGGATCATATGGCAGTTCTCTTTATATTTTTTTGAGGAGGCTCCATACCATTTTTCATAATGGTTATACTAATATACATTCCCACCAACAGTCTATAAGGATTCCCTTTTCTCTACATCCTCACCAGCATTTATCTCTTTTCTTTTTGATCATAGTCATTCTAGGAATGCCTGAGTGGCTCAGTTGGTTGATCGTCTGCCTTTAGCTCAGGTCATGATCCCAAATCCTGGGATGGAGTTTGGGCTCCTTGCTCAACGAGGAGCTTGCTTCTCCCTCTGCCTGCCACTCCCCCTTGCTTGTGCCCTCTCTCTCTCTGACAAATAAATAAATAAAATCTTTTAAAAAATAGTCATTCTAATAGATGTGGAGTGATACCACACTGTGGTTCTGATTTGCTTTTCCCTAATGACTAATGACATTGAGGATCTTTTCGTGTACCTGTTGGTCATTTGAATGTCTTCTTTGGAAAAATGTCTGTTCAGGTCCTTTGTCCACTTTTAAATTGGATTTTTTTTTTTTTTGCTTTGCTTTTGTTTTGCTATTGAGTTGTATGAGCCCTTTATGTTTTGGATATTAACATCTTTTCTTTAAACTTTATTTTATTTTTCCAGTGTTCCAAGATTCATTGTTTATGCATCACATCCAGTGCTCCATGCAATATGTGCCCTCCTTAATACCCACCACCAGGCTCACCCAACCCCCTACTCCCCTGGATATTAACATCTTAACAGATATGTACTTTACAATTTTCCCCCCATTCCAAAGGTTTCCTTTTCGTTTTCTTGATCATTTATTCAAATGCATAGTCACTTTTTAAAAAGATTTTTATTTGTTTGAGGGAGAGAGAGAGAGTGTGCCTGTGCCTGTGTGGGTGAGCAGGGGGAATGGGCAAAGCGAGAAGGGGAGAGAATGTCAAGCAGACTCCACACTCAGCACAGAGGCTGATGTCAGGCTCCACCTCACAACCCTGAGATTATGACCTGAGTCAAAAATCAGAAGCTGGACACTTATACAGTAATCCCTGCATATTCATCTTTAATGAATTAACAGTAAAATTATAGGTTGTATTTTATTTTCCACATTTTATTTTAATATTATGCTGCTCATATTCTTGTATTTTGATACAGGTTTCAGTTTATCTCTCCACCCACACACACCCACTGGGATCATACATGTGCCTGTTAATTTTTTTCACTTCATCCACACATAGTTTTAAATTATTTGTGTGTATGTGTATTCATATTCTTACATATTATGCTTTTATTTTTCTAGAATGATATAAAGATATTAAATCAATGGAATGAAGTTTATCTGGATTTTTAATTTTAATGTATATATTATTTTACTTTCCCAAAAGCCATTAAAACTCATTTCCTTATAAGCATTGTATCAGAGCTACACTGCTTTTTGAAACTGGTTTTCTATACTAACTATGGTAATGAGTATCACACATAAACAATTGAAAAAGCAGCTGGAGGGACGCTTGGGTGGCTCAGTCGGTTAAGCCCCTGCCTTCGGCTCAGGTCATATCCCAGAGTCCTGGGATCGAGTCCCACATCGGGCTCCTTGCTTGGCAGGGAGACTGCTTCTCTATCTGCCTCTGCCTGCCACTCTGCCTGCTTGTGCGCTCACTCACACGCTCTCTCTCTGACAAATAAATAAACAAATAAATAAATAAAATATTTTTAAAAGTAAATAGGTAAAGAAAAGTTTAAAAAAAAAAAAAGAAAAAGCAGCTGGAGGCATCTTCAGATTCAGATGGGCTTGAATTCTTCTAATGAAAGTGATCTTGGTAAAATGTGCCTGTCAGTTTCCTTGGCTCAACTATGAGTTCATGAGGGGGCTAAGAGGCTCTTTGTTTTCATGCTCTTTCTCTACCATGAACCTAGAAGTATAAGCTCTGAATTACTGTTCTCACTCATATTTTCCTAGAGCTATAGCTTAAACTCCATAACTAAAAGGACTAGACAGAAAAGACACAGAACCAAGGAACAAATAAATAAAACCTGTAAAAGTGAGGATTTATATGGCTAAGTTCTAAAATAGTATCCAATTTACACAAATCCTCTCCCTCCCCTGCAATAAATCTAAAAAGCAGTCCCATTCTTTATTCATGGCTCTCAGAGAATATTAAAGAAAACACAATTCATGATCAATCCTGACAACATTTTCTACCTCTTTTCTCTTTTATCTCCTTTCTTGCTCTGCAGAACCCCACATTCTTCACATTTGATCATTTCCCAAAATGTTTCACCAAATTCTCCAGTTCCCACTCCCTCTGCCTCTTTTTCTTTCTCTTGGTTTTTTAAAATTGTGTACATTATGTTAACTTATTTTATAAGTCTTTATTCTTCTCCGTACTTATAATCATTACTTATCCTTATTTAATGTTTAGTATGTTGTAGTCTCTTTTCTGTAAACTTGACTCTATTAACCCATTTAGTTCTTCAAACAACATTATAGGATAAATTCCATTATCATCCCTAGTTAAAGTTATGGAGAAGTTGAGTAAATTGTCCAAATTCCCACATCTAGTCCATAGCAGATCCTGACCCTATGCCAGGAAGTCTGGTACCAGGGCCTATGTGAATAACCAGTCTTTTCTGCTGCCTCCCTAGCCCATTCCTCCTCTCTGAAGGTTCATCACAAAATACAGGATTCCCTATGATGATTCAGATAAGGAAGGATGTTAACAAATGTTATCCTGTCCCAGTAACATAAATAACTTAAGTGTCTGTGGATGAGATTGTTATGTGGTTTCCAGTGGTGGCCAGATGTAGATATATTCCATTCAGTGGGATTGGCTATCTTCTTAGTGTCAATATTCAAAACCCACTAAATTTGATCTCCTCATTGAAAGATGTAGGATTTCAAAGGACAAATTCTATTATCCTACTACATTTATGTATCAAAAAGAAAATAAGAATATGCAAGAATATGATAAGAAAATGCAATGTAGTGAAGAGGATAAAAGATTAGCATTTTTTAAATAAAGAACAATAAGATGCATATAATCTTGTCTTAATTCTCTGATTACTCAACATCCATTAAATTTATTACCTTTCTACTCTTCCAGCCTTATTAATTCCTTATTCATTCTTATATTTCCAACATTACTTTAGTGTGAATCACTGAGAAATTCACATTATCCTTTTACTTATTTTTAAGCTATAAATTTTTAAAAGTCTCTGAGGATCTCCTTTGCATGAGATGTATCAAAAATACACTTCTAAAGGGCAGTACATGCATGTACTAGCAGTCCTTTAGATATATTCTGTTGTTTAAGAATATAACTCAAAGAAAAGAGATGAGAATTCTATGTATTAATCACTAGTTTTGGTTGTTTTTTTTTTTTTCATTTTTTTTCTCAAGGAACCTAAATCAATGTTTGAGTTTCTTGATGATAAAATAGTTATTTAACTTGAAAGATGCCATATCAAATAAGAAACTGGTGAGTGTAGATGCTAAATAGATGATAAGTATTACTATCCTATACTATAAAAAATGGGAAAAACAAATTAAGGAAATTGTGGACAACCACTAGCCTCAAAAATATTATCACTGTGATATGAAGCCAGGATAAGAATTTGCTGAAGCATCATACCTAAGTATTGAATATGGTACAAAACTAAGTTAAGAAGAAGAGAATTGGGCACCTGGGTGGCTCAGTTGGTTAGGCGACTGCCTTCAGCTCAGGTCGTGGTCCCGGAGTCCCGGGATCGAGTCCCGCATCAGGCTCCCAGCTCCATGGGGAGTCTGCTTCTCCCTCTGACCTTCTCCCCTCTCATGCTCTCTCTCTCTCTCTCAGATAAATAAATAAAATATATTTTTTTAAAAAAGAAGAAGAGAATTGTTAGCAGAGTTGTATCAAAAACAGAATGAGTAAAAAAAGAAACAAAACAAACAAACAAAAAAACAGAATGAGTATGGGAGAGTAGGAACAAATAAATGAAAATGGACAACAGACAAGTAGTATAAAGTAATACTGTTTCCTGGCCATCCAAAGAGCCAAATGCAGGGACTGACTAATGCTGTGTTCCAGTGGCAATATGAAGGAAAAGATGCCTTTGGAAGCAATACAATTTCCAACAATACGAACAACATATAGGTTCGATCCTTAAAAATCAAGTACCATCATAGATGGATTTATGTGGATAATATAATGAGCCAATTTTACTTATATAGTATCCACACCTGCCATTTGTGGAAGAGAATAGTTAAGGGGTACTCTAGGTAAAAAAAGGGTCACTGTTTATATGCTGTGCACTTTGAAAACATATGATAAGTTTGGAAGAAGCAAAGTGTTCATATCTGTTTTTAGCAAGTATAATGTCAGTCCCCACACTAAAGTTTTACAAATTTCTATGAACAGGTTTCACCCATTTAAACGAAACCTTTAATTCAAGAAATGAGAAAGTTAACTGGAGCAAGATATACTTTTCTCATTCATAAAAAACTAATTTATATCTTGTTTTTAAAATGTGATTTACTCATTTTTTATAATTATATATGATTATTAAAAATCATGAAACTATTACCTATCTAGTAAGAACCTACTGGGGAATAATTAGTATAATACAAATAAAACCTCTAATAAATACTAGTTTTCAATATATTATTAAATAATTACTACTCCTTAACTTTCCCCCTTAGTGTATTTTCTACTTACCATTATGAAGTATATATTTTATTTTTATTTTTATCTTTTTTTTTTAAGATTTTATTTATTTATTTGTCAGCGCAGGAGCGAGCACAGGCAGACAGAGAGGCAGGCAGAGGCAGAGGGAGAAGCAGGCTCCCTGACAAGCAAGGAGCCCGATGTGGGACTCGATCCCAGGATGCTGGGATCATGACCTGAGCCGAAGGCAGCTGCTTAACCAACTGAGCCACCCAGGCGTCCCTATCTTTGTTTTTATTATTGGCCATTCTATATTATTTTGATAAGAATCACTGAATTTTTTGTAAGTGGGATAATCAACTTTCTCACCAGATCCAGGGTAGAAGAGATCCTTAAATAAATAGGTAATAAATTCCATGTCCCATCTACTATGATTATTTGGGGATAGACAATGTGACTAAAAACAAAGAAAATCAGAACAATAATAGTTTGCCTTAGACTTTTGCTAGAGTAGGGAAAGGGATTCATTGAACTTGAATCTGGGAGGATGTAGGGCTGAAGCTTTCTATACCATCCAGAGACCACATATTTGAGATGGAAGTCAACCCAGATGAAGCAAAACCAAAAATAGAGAACCTAGGTGATTGTGGGTATCTGAGGCCTATGAATCAAGGTGCATTACTATACAGTTCAGGCATATTAACCGATAACTTTGTTTTGTTTAAGCCAATTTTGACTATGTGTCCTCATACTTATAATGAAGGATTCTCTTCCCTACCACCCCTTTCGTATAGTCTGGATGAGAGAACTATACCAGACATTACCTTTGTCCTATCCCCTGTAGTTTGAGTCCTTTAGAAAGAGGATTTCCAAGAATATGTAAGCCAAGATTATAGAAAAATAACTTCCCTATGTTTTTCCAGCTGAAATGCTCTAGGAATTCTGATATTCCCTTACAAATAGCAAATATATTTAGGGGTCTTGATCTCAAAACTAAGTAATAGAACAGAATACACTGGCTTTGAAGTTATCCATTATCATGCCTTCAGCAGGAAGAAAAAAATTCTTTGCTTCAGAATAAATTCACAAGCAATTATGACTTACATGAATAAGTAAGTTATTCTGTTATACTATGAAGTTCATTATATTAGGAAGAAAAAAAAAACTCAAGAATAGAAATACTTCTGATGTAGCCTTTAAACTGATTTGTGCATAGCTATATAAACTGAGACCATTATCAGGAATCAGCCAAATTCAAGTGACATTAGTGGTGCATTGTTAGCTTATTTATCTTGGAATCTTGACATCAAATCCTGACTGGGTCACGGCTGGTGTTGGTTGGAAAAACGGGCATAATAGACTTGGATTGAGACAGATGGAGGAAGGGTGAGTTAAAAACAGAAAAAGAAGAAGCTGAGGGGTGGTAGCTGAGTTAGAAGTGTTCAGAATCTCAAGGGCAAGATCCAAGGGAGAGGAGACATAAAAAATAATCGGGAAACTGAGGTCTCTGGTCTACTGGAACAGACAGCTTCCTGTGGCAGCTCTTCAGTACTCTGGATAGCTCCCAAAGGCTATTAAGTACTTGAACTACATCCAAGGCTTCTTTCCCTAAGGCATTTTACTCTACAACCCAAGAAGCTGACCTGCCATTTCCCTTCAAGCAAAGTTTTCTGATCATTCAAGTGATAATAGTTTTGCTAAACTCAGTTTTCTACAGTCTTGGAATAAACTTCCAAGACTTTACATCTTGGCATCAAATCAAAGAGTCAAGAATTTTTCTCTTAGTCTTCTGTGTAGCATGTACCAGAGTTATCCTAGCTATTCACATACATGAATAGATAAGGATATACAAGAATATTCTTTGGAAGACTGTTTGAAATATAAAAATGCCAGAAACAATTTGCATATTCATCTACAGGGCAATAAATTATAGTCTATCTATATAAAAAATAATAATAAAATCCAAATACACCAACATACGCTGATGAAATTCCCAAGATATACTATTAAGATAATTTTTAAAGATGGAAGACATAAAAGACAAGTGTGTTGCAAAATAATGTAGGGCACTGTATTTCCATCTATGAAAAAAATAGATTCAATATGTATGTATACAAAAAGTATTCCTATAAGATTACACACAACTGGTAATGATTTTAGGAAGGTCTATGGAACTGTTAGAATTTCTTACCATCCTCATATGTTGCTTTTCAATAAAAATGCTGTCCATAAGTATATATTTTTTTATTAACATATAATGTATTATTTGTTTCAGGGGTACAGGTCTATGATTCATCAGTCTTAACACAATTCATAGCACTCACCATAGCACATACCCTCCCCAATGTCCATCACCCAGCTACCACATCCCTCCCAACCCCCTACCCTCCAGCAACCCTCAGTTTGTTTCCTGAGATTAAGAATCTCTTATATTTTGTCTCCCTCTCTGGTTTCATCTTATTTCATTTTTCCCTCCCTTCTCTAAGATCCTCTGTCTTGTTTCTCAAATTCCTCATATCACTGAAATCATGTGGTAATTGTCTTTCTCTGATTGACTTAGTTCACTTAGCATAATACTTTCTGGTTCTATCCACATCATTGCAAATAGCAAGATTTCATTTGTCTTCTTTATGGCTGTATAATATTCCATTGTATATCTATACCACATCTTCTTTATCCATTCATCTGTTGATGGACATCTAGGCTCTTCCCATAGTTTGGCTATTGTGGACATTACTGCTATAAACATTGGGGTGCACGTGCCCCTTCAGATCACTACATTTTTATCTTTAGGGAAAATATCCAGTAGTGCAATTGCTGAGTCATAAGGTAGTTCTATTTTCAGCCTTTTGAGAAAACTCCATACTGTTTTCCAGAGTGACTGCACCAGCTTGCATTCCCACTAACAGTATAGGAGGGTTCCCTTTCTTCATATCCTCGCCAACACCTCTCATTTCCTGACTGGTTAATTTTAGCCATTCTGACTGGTGTGAGGCGGTATCTCACTGTGGTTTTGATTTGGATTTCCCTGATGCCCAGTGATGTGGAGCACTTTTTCATGTGTGTGTTGGCCATGTGAATGTCTTCTTTGCAGAAATGTCTGTTCATGTCTTCTGCCCATTTCTTGATTGGATTATTTGTTCTTTGGGTGTTGAGTTTGAGAAGTTCTTTATAGATTTTTGATACTAGCCCTTTATCTGACATGTCATTTGCAAATAATAAGTATATTTTTAAAGTTAATTTAAAATTATGCTGCTTTGTGTAGATATGAGCTACTTCCACTAATAGATCTAGCAGGCTCCCTCCCCTAAGTATAAACCATTGAGCAAAGTTTCCTGTGGTATGTTACTATTTTTTAGTTTCTTTGTCCAAAACTTAAAAAACAAAATATGTTGGCTTATAGACCACAGAGCAAATATTCTTTTATTCGGAAGTCTGCCCCTAGTCAAAGGTAGATTCTTTGTGATTCTTCAACATGATTAAAGGAACAATCTCTAGCAGTTCACATTAACCTTCAGAGAAGCAATAATGTAGGACAAACGTCATAGAAATTTGTTCTACAACAGTTCGTTCTGTGCTTAACATGGTTAAGAACTTCCTTCCATAGAAATCAGGGGCCAACAATTTCTCAGAATTTCATCCCACTCCAGAACACATAATGATTGCAGAATGAATTGGTGTCTTGGAAATATAAAAGATTCTGAAAAAGGACATCTCATATATAGCCTGGAGAGCTGGGGTGGGACAGGAACTTAGATCTTATATACTATAACTGAGAAAAAAGACTTCCTCTTTAAGCATCACTTATAATAAAAAGGGGAAATTTATACCGAAGTCGCCTATTGTAACTACAATAAGATACATGTAAGAGTGTTCTGCAGATTTAGGTTTGAAAACAAGTTGGGAGTGGAAAACTTATTTACAGAAAACGTAAATTTAAAAGGGAGGAATTTACTGATCTACTGTGAAAAGCAAGCAGTGGTTCCTACTTCTTGCTACACATGTAGGGGAAATTGTGATTTATGTAATAAAGAAGTACATAGATAAATTTCCATTTACTGAACTCAGGGAGCAGACACTCTAATGGAAGAATTGAGTCAAGAAGTACAAGACAGGGGTGCCTGGGTGGCTCAGTGGGGTAAGGCTCTGCCTTCGGCTCAGGTCATGATCTCAGGGTCCTGGGATCGAGCCCCATATCAGGCTCTCTGCTCAGCAGGGAGCCTGCTTCCCCCACCTCTCTCTGCCTGCCTGCTTGTGATCTCTCTTTCTCTGTCAAATAGATAAATTTTTAAAAACCTTAAAAAAAAAAAGAAGTACAAGACAGACTCAGATAAGAGCCACATTAAAATATTCAAACCTGCCATAGGAAAACATATGGCAGTATGCTAATCTATTTATTTCTGGTGGGATCATGTTTTATCTATACTTAATTATATAATATTATATGTACCTCTTTATATTTTCTAGGATTCCCATCATAATCATGTGTTACTTTTAGGGGAAAAGTGAATAGACTATGATAGTCCAAAATGGTAATTTAGTTATAAATAAAATAAAACTCACAAATATAATATGCACTATAAATTATAGTAAACATATCTGGGATTATTATATCCCTTTGGTTTTAAGCAAGAACACACATTTAAATTAAATTGCATAGGGGTGCCTGCGTGGCTCAGTGGGTTAAGCCTCTGCCTTTCACTCAGTTCATGGTCTCAGGGTCCTGGGATTGAGCCCTGAATCAGGCTCTCTGCTCAGCAAGGAACCTGCTTCCCCATCTCTCTCTGCCTGCCTCTCTGCCTACTTGTGATCCCTCTCTCTCTATGAAATAAATAAATAAAATCTTTAAAAATAAACAAATGAATTAAACTGTATAATAGGTATCATTATTTAGTTTTCAGGATACAGGACCCACACTTTTCTACAAAGCTTTGTCCCTTAACAATCACTTAGTCTCTCCTCTGAATTCCCACAATAGTCATTAGCTTTGCCAACCATTTGGTATGTTTTTTTTTAAAGATTGCTTGCTTGATTGATTGATGAGAGAGAGCTAGAGAGAGCACATGAGCAAGATCACAAAGAGAGAGGGGGAAGAGCAGACTCCCCCTGAGCAGAGAGCCCAAGCCAGAGCTCTGTCTCAGGACCCTGAGATTTTGACCTGTACCAAAGGCAGACGCTTAATCAAATGAGTCACTCAGCTACCCCAGCCATTGGATATTTTACACTGGCTTTTATTATACCTGCTTGTGTGTGTGTGTGTTTGTGTGTGTGTGTGTATGGTCTTTCCATCTGTATAGTACACTTCTTAAGGATAATGACCAGATATTATAAGCCTATGTAGCCTCTAAATGCCAGCCTAATATTTTGATCATTATAAAATGTTGGTAAATACTCATTGATTAATTACATACCTAATGAATTGATAAAGCTGTATGATTATAGAGCTAAGTGACCTAATAACATAAGGTTAATATCACATTAAGAACAAATTTATTGACTAATGAGTAAAATAGTTATCTCACCTCCCTTGTCCCTCTGAATATATTATTAGATGGCTAGGTATGCTGGAAGGCACACTAGGGCTTATTTTCTGGCTCTAAAATAGCAGATATTAAAATTTGGCATTGTAACAGATACAACCACTTAGTCCTAGGATCATAAGAAAATCCTTTCTCAACCTTCCCAGGTACATGAATAGTGGCATTTGGTGTGTCAGAATCATCAGACTTTTCTCTAACTTATTCCATAGGTGTGTTAGTCCACCTGTATCTGTTTGTAGTAGTTCTTTGAAGAAATAATGATGGAATGATCTGTAGCTAT
>RCUC01124395.1:0-24612 GCA_003697995.1 Taxidea taxus jeffersonii | reverse complement strand
AAAAAAAAAAAAAAAGACTGGCATTCAGGAAAATGACAAAGTGTCAAGTGGAAAAGAAGTTTGTTTCTATGATGGGCAAATAGTAAAAGAATTATTTATTTCATAGGATCATTACTATAACAAATGTAATATGTCCTTATAGATAATAATTCACTCTACTGTAAAGGAAAATATCCTATTAAATAAAGAAACTTCAACTGATAATTGAAACTCCACAATCCTTCTTTCCCTTATGTTATATACATTCATAAGAAATTGAAAACTTAATATTGAAAGATTCTAATCTTTAACATGAACTTTTTAAAAATTAGGGACTAATACATCAAAGTCTAACTTCTTTATATGAATACACAGCTCCTATAAATCATTAAGAAAAAGACCAACTTGATAAAAAAAAAGACAAAGGCATTTATCCCACAGATATGCTCATACATTTGTGAAATTTTATATATATCTATATCTATCTATTTACCTATCTATATTCTTTGCGCCATTGTTTATAATAGCAAAAGATTAGGAACAGCCCAAATGTCCATCAATAGGAACTCAGTTAGGTGAATTATGGCATATCCATACAGTGGAATACTGTGCAGCCATTAAAATAAAAATACAGTAGATTTCTATGTACTAATATAGAACAACCACTAAGCTGTATTAATAAAAGCAAGGTCTAAAATCAGGTGAAAAACATGCTCCCATTAGTGTAACAGA
This sequence comes from Taxidea taxus jeffersonii, assembly GCA_003697995.1. Classification (NCBI taxonomy): domain Eukaryota; kingdom Metazoa; phylum Chordata; class Mammalia; order Carnivora; family Mustelidae; genus Taxidea; species Taxidea taxus. Next base: position 23,901 of record RCUC01124395.1, on the reverse strand, counting down.
TAAAGATTTATGGATAAATGCATATATTCAAATACACAGAAAATCTCTGAAAAAATAAGAAACTAATACCTGTGCCTTCTCCAGAAAATGACCTGGGTAAGTCAGGACCAGGGGAAAAGAGAAAAGTTTCTTTTCACTGTATATTCTTTGCCATCTTTTTTTCTTTTAAGATTTTGTTTATTTATTTGACAGAGAGAGACAACAAGAGAGGGAACACAAGCAGGCGGAGCTGGAGAGGGAGAAGCAGGCTCTCTGCTGGCAGGGAGCCAGATGCGGAACTTGATCCCAGGACCCTGGAATCACGGCCTGAGCCGAAGCAGATGCTTAATGACTGAGCCACCCAGGCACCATCTTCTGAAGCAGTTATTAAGAAGGATATGCCTTTGATTTCCCAAAGGTTTGGCGGCATTGATCTGAGGATTGCCAGCCACAATTCCCACTCACATGAGAATTCCAATTCCACTGAGTTACAAAGATGGGCTGTGCGGGCGCCTGTGTGGCTTAGTTGGTTAAACCACTGCTTTCAGCTCGGGTCATGATCCCAGACTCTCAGCATCAAGTCCCACATCGGGCTCCCAGCTCCATGGGGAGCCTGCTTCTCCCTCTGACCTTCTCCCCTCTCATGTTCTCTCTCACTCACTCTCTCTTTCTCTCTCAAATAAATAAATAAAATCTTTGTAAAACAAAACAAAACAAAGATGGGCTGTGGCAGCTGATGGCTTGAAGATAACCAGGCAAGTCCTAAATTGGTCAGTTCACATTTCACCTTTGTAGAGCTCTCCTCTTTTAAGTATTTTTTATTTCCTAAAAAAGCTCCTACCCTCTATCCCACCCCAAGAAAGGCCTTCCTTTAATCTGTAGTATAAGAGAGGGGTTCTCCAGGGGTGCCTGGGTGCTTTCAGCTTTGGTCATGATCCTGGGGTCCTGGGACCAAGCCCTGTGCTCAGCAGTGAGTCTGCTTGTCCCTCTCCCTCTCCCCTGCCCCCCCAACCCCGACTCACGCACTCTCTCTCTCAAATAAATAAATATTTTTTAAAAATAAAATAAAATTGTAAAATCCATTTTAAATCAACATTGTATGCAGAATACATTTAATTTTAATGTACATTTATTTTATGTTATTCCCATTTATATTTACTTTTATCACATCAATCAAAAGGAGCAATGAAGCCATTTTGATGACTATGAAAAATAGAAATCAGAAGTTATGTATAATCACTTGTCTTAAATCTGCCTCTGCCTCCAATCCACTTTATACTTTGTTTTGTTTTTATAGTATCACAATACTCTCGTCACACCAATATATTGTTACAATGAGTCATAGGTGTTTTGGTTTTTTTTTTTAAACACTGTGCCTTGGAACTTCAAGCTGCTCTTTTAATTAAACTCATTCAGAAATACAAAGATTTATGATAAGCAGTTTCTTTGAAAATTGCATTGTTAATAACACCTAACAATTGCTTTATACTATAGAAGTTAGATGAGAAATGCACAAAACTTACAATAATCATGGAATCTATCTATAATAAGATATTCTCATGAGATGACAAATGATGCTCTGTATTACAAATTATTTTTTAAACAAAGCAAATGAAAACCCAGAACCAACTTCAGGAAGCATGAAGCAAGACATCTGAATCCAAGGGTAGCATATTGGCTGATAAGTCATGTATCTCTTGGCAAAAGAAGAATTGCAAATTAGGCAAAATAATATTGGTGTCTAACTAGTCAAGGCAGAAAAAATTGGACTCAGATGGAATTCTATTTCCTTCATCATAAACATGATGAAGTTTATCATAATAAAATGCGTACCGCATCACCCATGGAGTTGCACTGCTCAGAGATCCTTTCAAGAGAGAACTTGCTCAAGAGTACAAGTAGGGGCACCTGGGTGGCTCAGTGGGTTAAAGCCTCTGCCTTCGGCTCAGGTCATGATCCCAGGATCGAGCCCCCAATGAGCCCCGCATCGAGCCCCGCAAGGGGCTCCCTGCTCAGCAGGCAGCCTGCTTTCTTTCCTCTCTCTCTGCCTGCCTCTCTGCCCTCTGTCTGTCAAATAAATAAATAAAATCTTTAATTAAAAAAAAAAGTACATGGGTCATCTGCGTGGCTCAGTGGGTTAAGCCTCTGCCTTCAGCTCAGGTCATGATCTTGGTCCTGGGATCGAGCCCTGCATTGGGCTCTCTGCTCACCAGGGAGCCTGCTTCCCCCCGCCCCCTGCCTGCTGCTCTGCCTACTTGTGATATCTGTCTCTCTCTCTCTCTCTCTGTCAAATAGATGAATAAAATCTTTAAAAAACAAATAAAAATTTTTAAAAAGTACTATCAGCTGCTACTCTTCAGCTACAGGACATTTAGGGCTTGTGGCAACATCCAGACCCAGGGCACTCTCCCCCTAGGTAGCTCTAAGCCAGTGAGTGAGCAGAGCTGGGGTCCCAGGGTCTGGCCCATTTCTGCCAGCAGAGAACTCCTCTATTGGCAATCTGCATTGCCACTCTCTGTATGAAGGTCCAAGACTTGCTCAGAGCCACAGCAGAGCCCAAATCTGTTTCTGTTCAATTCGCAGTACTTCTCCCCTTGCTCCTTCCACAGGTACCACACTTTCATCTCAGACTTCTGCTCTCTTTTGCCTTTATCTTTCACAGGCCTAATAAATCTATGTATCCCTCATAAATCTCGGGCACTTCTTCCTTCTTGAGGTCTGCTTCCCAGAGGACATGAAATGATATATGTATATTAAAAATATATTCACCATCTTTATGATACCTTTTAATCCACTGATAGCAGACACAAAATCACCACTCATCTCTTTTTTATTTTCTTCTCTGGCCCTTGTAAAAATGCAACTTTTACCGCCAGCCACAGTGATACCTTTGTTCTCCTTTGGTCCCCTGATTTATTAAACAGATGCTACCTGTAAGCATTTGCAGTTTGAAGAATCATTTCCCAAACAGCCCATCCCGATCTCAGCATTACTCTAAAGTTGTTTTCTTGGCAAAAGATACCTAAAACGCTATACCATTTTTCATCGTAAAAGTGATAAAGCCAAGACATCCAATTAGCAAAAAGCTTCTTCCCATTTGAGACAACAGCCCAATTTGTTGAAACAAGTGCTTTCTGTAAATTCAAACTGTTCATTACTGTTTTTTTTAAGTGGTGAGGAAATTTGCAGAGATAGCTTTTTTATTTGTTGCTTGTGAATCCCACGTGCTAAAACTGTCAAATATTTAAGATTCAACTCAAAAGCAGAATGTGAGAATCAGTAGTAATTAAACCAATTTAGTAAACATGTATCAGGACTGCTTACCAAGACTCCATTTAGAATAGAAATTTCCAGCTCTTATCGGAAACTGCAAATTTTCAGACATTGAGGCATCTCGGCGAGCTCTCTCTGCCTGCTACGTTCATTATAAGGAAAGGACATAATTCCCAGAAAATGTCCTCATAGAGCTTTAAAGGCCCAAAAAAGGAAAAGTGACACCATCCCTTCAGCTTTACCCTACCAAAAACTCAGAGATAAGTTTTATTTGAGTTTGTTTTCCTGACTGTTGAAAATAGGCCGATTGCAACAGAGGTGTCAGATTGCTTCTCTTTATGTCAACTTCAAGTTCAAATTTAGGAAGTCATTCTGTCATCAGAACACATTGTGCAGATTAACAATAGATTTCTAAGCTACAAATACATTTTAACAGATCTAAATTTTGCCAAGGTTGTTCTTTTTTCCATCTTGTTATCGGTGCTTTATAAAAGTGATTGTTACTCCCATCGTTCACTGGGGGTGAAATATCTCATCAGGGTCAATGTTTGGAAGAGCATTTCTCAAGAACAACAGGGTGTTCTTGGTTTTCAATGGTCTGAATACTCCTAGCAATCGTCAATCTTTTCAGTAAAATACTGAGGGGAGGCAGGGAAGCAATTGGGCATTCCCTAGTACAATAATTTTATTAAATTAAGTAACGCTTGTGCAGCAAGACCATAAAGGAAGGGGACCGGGGTTTTTGTTGAGCTGAAAGTGCAAAGCATAGAGAACAGCTTGAAGAGGAACAGAGTCAGAAAAGGGAGAGTACTCAAAGTGGTAGAGAGGCTTAGTAATGGATGGTTCTGGAAGCTGCATGAACTCACTGGGGAACTTAAGTAGGGCAAAATGTGTTTTTAAAAAGCTAGAGCTTTTTGACGGAAGTTGTCACAATATGCTTCCCCTGTTTCTCAACTTGTCATAGGCCTAATGCTAGGAATCACATTTGCAGACACATGTTATTTTCCCACTTTGTAGGCAATTTGGTGATTAAGAAGGCAACAACATCACATGGTACCCCAGAGGGGCCTGGAAAAATTAATGCACCTCCCTGATTACTTAGGTCCTTAGAAGATCTTAGTTTCCTAATTTAAACACAAAGAAGGGGTACCCGGCTGGCTCAGTCAGTGGAGCATGTGACTCATGACCTCAGGCTTGTGAGTTTGAGTCCCATGTTGGGGGTACAGATTATTTTAAAAAAATTTTTTAATCTTTTTTTTTCTTAAGATTTTATTTATTTATTTGACAGACAGAGATCACAAGCAGGCAGAGAGAGGAGGAAGCAAGCTCCCCGCTGAGCAGAGAGCCCGATGCGGGGCTCGATCCCAGGACCCCAGGATCATGAACTGAGCCAAAGGCAGAGGCTTTAACCCACTGAGCCACCCAGGCACCCCAATTTGTTTTAAATCTTAAAAAATAAATAAATAACACAGAAAAGGCTGAAGTCAACCTAAATGGTTATATAGGGTCTTTTTTAGCTTTGGGTTCCTACATCTCTTTTTAAAATTATAATATGCCTAGAAGGTTCATAGTGTGTTACTGCCTATTGAACACTAAACAGAACTCCCTAACAATATCTTCGTGGATTGTGAATACCTGCAATTCTTATGTGAAGTCTGGTACTAGCAGATCAATTATGCTTTCTTAAGGTGTATAAGAGATCCACGTTTTCCATAAGGATGGATGAAAAAAGGCATATCCATGCTGAGAAGTTATTAGTAGCTACTACATTAGTTTGTTCTTCAGATCTGAATGAACTGTAATTAAGCACTTACTATTTAATTTGATTTTCTCTAATTAGATTATAAGTGTTATCTTTTACAAAGAAATAAGCATTTTAAACAAATATAAATATTTCACATAAGCAAAATGATCAAAACAGTTATATATGACTGATTTCCAAGAAAGCCTCAAATACAAAAAAAAAAAAAAGTTTGCTCAAAGTTGTTTCTCTTTTACAAAGGTTCTAAGTTCTTATTGTTTCTCATTCTTCAAAGCTCAGTGCAGATTCTACTCCCCCATAAAATCCCTCCAAGGACCTCAGTCACCAAAATTTTCCCCTACTCTGAATTCATTCTGAACATAGAGATGTTATCTCATAGCTTAGCACTTAATTACCCTAGTGCAAGTTGGTTTAACATTTCAGACTCTTAGGAATCCAAATCCATTTTCCCTTGCACTGTAGTCAAAGTTTACTACAATGTGGGGCACCCATTTTCATAGGATTCATTTGTGTCAGGGACACTGTGCTAAGCGTCATATAACATGATCCTCACAATCACTTTATAAGGATGGATTTAACCAGCACTCTTCTAGAAATAAGGAAACTGAGGCACAACTGAGGAAGTTGAAGTCACACAAGTGAACGAGTAGTGAAGCGAAGACCTCAAACAAGGCAGTTGGTGCCAGACAGTCTCCATCATCATGCTACAGAAATAGAAATGCTGGTGGATTAGAAGGAAAATAATAATAATAAACAGTGCTTTGGTCTCTTTTGAAGAAAATGATGTTTAACTCAAACCTTTCAAGAGCCAGATCTTTGAATAATGAATATAAATGAAATATTCTTTAAATCAGCGCATGACTATTAATAGGATTTTATGGAAGAGAATATAGAAAACTGTTCTTTAAAGTCTTTTGAGGGGCACCTGGGTGGCACAGTCGTTTAACATCTGACTCTTGATCTCAGATCTCTATCTCAGGGTCGTGAGCTCAAGCCCTGCCTCTTTTGAAAACTTGTATTTATTAATACAAATAGAAGCTAAAGTCAAATCGTGGACTCTCTAGAGTACTTTTGTGTGTGGGAAAGCACTGACTGGGAGAGAAATAAGTCTTACATTTCAGTACTGTAAAAATAAGTGCTGACACTGATCTTTTGTTTCCAGAATATTAGTAAAACTCAAATGAGGTGAAATTGCAATTCTGTGTATGTCGTTGTACTGTGGTTATTGGTAGAAAGGGTTAAAAAAGCATGACCCAGTATTGCATATTTCCAGAAGTTTGTTTCTGCAACACATTTCAGTCATGTTCTATTTTTACTCCAGCCTCGGGGAATCAAGACGGGGAAATGGGTCTCTAAGGACACATGTCAGAGTAAGTTTTTCTAAAGTCAACAAGTACTTTTGTGAGCCAAATGCTGTCCTAGGTACTCTGGGCATTGCAAAAGCAGCCTAAAACCTAATTTTTTGTTTAAAAAAAGAGTCAGAAACTTAATGGTTCCCAAACCCCAAGTTCCCTTCATCATCAGGTGTCTCCCACATTGTAGAGTTTCCCTAAATGTATGTATTCATTGCTGTGTTTATTAATATGAAATGTTATGTGGCAGTGACTGTAGGAGAGTGAAAAACCAGGGTCAGAAATGAGGTCCCAAGATGGTTTAGAGTAACTAGTATGGTGAGTCATTTAAAATTCACATATATGTAGCATGTGACTTTAAAACACTTCTGAAAACAAATTTCTTTACCTATGTTATCTAAGAAGCTTGCCTATACACTATCTTTGACTTCTTTAAAAACAAAACAAAACCGGGGCTCCTGGGTGGCTCAGTTGGTTAAGCATCTGTCTTTGCCTCAGGTCTTGATCCTGGGGTCCTGGGATTGAGCCCCACATCCGGCTCCCTGCTCAGCAGGAAATTTGCTTCTCCCTCTCCCTCCTGCTCCTTCCCCCTGCTTGTGCATGCTCTCTCTCTCTCTTTTTCTCTCTCTCATGCTCTCTCACAAACAAATCTTCAACAAAAAACAAAAACGGAAACAAATGGGAATTGCACAACTTTGTGGTTTGATAGAAAACACGGTAATATGGTTTTAAAAATTCCCTCTTCCTCTTCCCTTTTTCTTTCTTTACATTTATAGGGTCCACTTGGTAAAACTGAGGGCAACTTAAATTCTAGTCTAGCATTAATGTAAAGTTCAGTGTAAAACCCTTCCCTCAACAGTTATGAAATTCTTGCGAACTCATCAGGAGTTATGAAAAGAGTTCAGGCTTTTATTTATACCTAGCATATAAGCCCTTCCCAACAGTGGGCTCATTCCTTTTTATTTCTTTGTTAAATATGTACTGATTGCTTTACGCCTCTGGTCATATGAACACAATACAAGCAAGTTCTGTTGAACCAAGTACTTAAAATTTCACAAACATCTATGAAGGAACGGTTAGAAAAAGTAAACAAAAAACCATATTGGCAGCTAAGCTTAGCTATGATAAGGCTGGCTGACTCTCAAAACAGACTCGATAGACAGAAGCAAAATTGCAATATAGTTGACCTTTGAACAGCACAGGAGTTACGGGCACTGACTGGCCACGTAGTCAAAAATCTACATATAGGGGCTCCTGGGTGGCTCAGTGGGTTAAAGCCTCTGCCTTCAGCTCAGGTCCTGATCTCAGAGTCCTGGGATAGAGGTCCACATCGGGCTCTCTGCTCCGCAGGGAGCCTGCTTCCCCCCTCTCTCTGTCTGCCTCTCTGCCTACTTTTGATCTCTGTCTATCAAATAAATAAATAAAATCTTAAAAAAAAGATCTACACATAACTTTTGACTTGACCCAAGCTTAATTACAATAGCCTACTATTGACCAGAATCCTTACCGATAACATGAATAGATTAAAATACTGTTATTGGGACGCCTAGGTGGCTCAGTTGGTTAAGCGGCTGCCTTCAGCTCAGGTCACGATCCCAGCGTCCTGGGATCGAGTCCCACATCGGGCTCCTTGCTCGGCAGGGAGCCTGCTTCTCCCTCTGTCTCTGCCTGCCTCTCTGTCTGCCTGTGCTCATGCTCTCTCTCTCTCTCTAATAAAAAAAAAAAAAAACTGTTATTACATACTGTATTCTTACAATAAAGTAAGCTAGGGAATAGAAAGTGTCATTAACCGGTGCCTGGGTGGCTCAGTGGGTTAAGCCTCTGCCTTTGGCTCAGGTCATGATCTCGGGGTCCTGGGATCGAGCCCCGCATCAGGCTCCCTGCTCAGCGGTGAGCCTGCATCCCCCTCTCTCTCTCTGCCTGCCTCTCTGCCTACTTGTGATTCCTGTCTGTCAAATAAAATCTTTAAAAAAAAAGAAAGAAAGAAAATGTCATTAAAATCATAAGGAGAAAATAGTAATTTATAGTACTATACTGTATTTATTTTATGTATTTACTTATTTATCTATTTATTTGTTTAGGTAATCTTTACACCTGATGTGGGGCTCGAACTCAGGACCTGAAATCAAGAGCTGCATGCTCTTCCAACGGAGCCAGCCAGGCACCCCCATTCTGTATTTAATGAAAAAAACCTGTGATTAAGTGGACTTACACAGTTCAAACCTGTGTTGTTCGAGGACCAACTCTCTCTAGTTCTCAGTGGAAGTTAATATATAAAATTATTCTCAAAAAGCTTTTAAGGGTGCCTGGGTGGCTCAGTCGTTAAGCATCTGCCTTCGGCTCAGGTAGTGATCCCAGGGTCCTGGGTTCAAGCCCCACATCAGGCTCCTTGCTCAGCAGGAAGCCTGCTTCTCCCTCTCCCACTCCCCCTACTTGTGCTCCCTCTCTCGCCGTGTCTCTCTCTATCAAATAATACATAAAATCTTTAAAAAAAATATTTCAAAACCATCAGTCTGGGTGCCTCAGAGTGCTAAAGTATAGTTCATGACTAGAAGCTCTTCAAAGTTCAGTCATTTCAAGTGAGGTCTTTTTCCATCAGAAGTATGGCTGGACTTTTTATTTTTGTTGGAAGTTATAAATACAGAAGATCATAGAGTAACATCTTAATGGTCCCTCTTCACTCCTACTCCAGTGCATAATTCCCTCCCAAAATTAAGCACAGTTAATAGCTTAATGTGTAACTTTATAGTTCTTTTTCTACTTACAGATATGCAATTATATAAACTTTATTATTTGGGTTTTTTTTCTTCAAGTAGATTATTTTATTTTTAGACAACTTGAAACTATAGTAAACTTGCAAGTACAGTACAAAGAATTCCCCCTCCCCCGAACCGTTAGAGAGTAAAATGCTAACGTAACTAATACTTAGGTGTGTCTTTCTTACAGGATATTCTACATAACCATAATACAACTATCAAAATGAGGAAATAAGGGGCACTTGGGTGGCTCAGTTGGTTGAGCCTCTGCCTTCAGCTCAGGTCATGATCTCAGGGTCCTGGGATTAAGCCCTGAGTCAGGTTTCCTGCTCAGCGGACAGTCAAGTTCTCCCCTCCCTCTGCCCCTTCTTTGCTCATGTACTCTCTCTCTCTGTGTCAAATAAATTAAATCTTACAAAAACAAAAACAGAGTGAAACCCCTCTATTTGAAAAAAAAAAGTGAGGAAATTACATTGATTCATTATCACCATCTGATCCTTAGACACTATTCAAGTTCATCAGTCGTCCTAATAATGGTCTTCATGGCCGGAGGATCCATTTCACAGTCTTGTGTTTTCATTTAGCTGTTGGGTCTCATTAGTCTCCTTTAGCCTGAAATGGCTCCTTAGTCTTCCTTGGATGTTCATAATTGTGACACTTTTGAAAATTACAGGATGTGGGGTGCCTGGGTGGATCAGTCATTAGGGGTTTGCCTTTGGTTCAGGTTGTGATTCCAGGTCGTGGGATCGAATCCCGCATCAAGCTCCCTGCTTGGCAGAAGGCCTACTTCTCCCTCTCCCACTCCCCTTGCTTGTGTTCCGCACCCCCTTGTCAAATAAATAATTTTTTTTTAAAAAGAAAGAAAGTTACAGGTTGGTTATTTGGTAGACTTTCCCTCGAACTATGTTTTTCAGATGTTTCCTCAGTAAAAGGTTTGATTATGCATCTTTGGCAGGAATGTTCTGAAATAACGCTGTAACTTGTGGCACAGTTTTCTCATTATTGTTGATATTTGCTCAAAAAGTGGTGTCCACTGATTTCTCCACGGTGAAGTTTTCTTTTCCCCCTTTGTAATGATCCCTTTGTAGGAGTTTTTTTGAAACTATGTAAATTTCCTATTTCTTGTCAAATTCTCAATTTATTCATTTATTTATAATATGAACTCATGGTTCCCATTTTACTTAATGACTTCTAACCTGCTCCTATTATTATTTTGTACAGATGCTTAATTCTTCCCATTTGGCCTGTTGGACTCCTTTTATATTGGTTTCTGTGTCTTTCTGACATGACTCCATCATTCTTTGAACACGTCCTTGCTTTCTTACATAATATCGTCCAGGCTCATCTTTTACTTCCTTTGCACCAACTGTGCAGTCAGCCATTTCTCCAGGGAACTCTGGTTCTTTTAGTGGAGAATGGCATTTAGAATTCAACATCTGAGCACTAGGTGTGCTCATTGCTTGTGGTTGTTTCTTCTAGCTCCTCTCAGCAAGACAGAGCAAGGGAATATACAGATATTTATACATACCTACAAACTTAGACCTACACACATTTACTTGCTTATCTATCTATCTATCATCTATTTATCTGACAGAGAGAGGGAGCACAAGCAGGTAGAGCAGCAGGCAGAGAGAGAGGGAAAAGCAGGCTCCCTACCAAGCAGGAAGCCCAACATGTGGCTCCATCCCAGTACCCCAGGATCATAACACAAGACAAAGGCAGACACTTAAGTGACTGAGCCACCCAGGCGCCCCTACATCCGTATGTATATACCTGTATATACCTGTCTATATTTATTGAAATCCATGAATCCATACTGATACTATCAAGTCCAGAAATTTCATCTTAGTTTTCTGCCTTTCCATATTTGTATTTCTTTTTCTTTCTTCTTTTTCCTTTCTTTTCTTTTTTTTTTTTTTCCTGATCTTTTTAAGAGAGGGGGAGCATACAAACATGTGGCAGGGGAAGGGACAGAAGGAGAAAGAGAGAGAGAGAGAATCTTAAGCAGGCTCCACACCCAGCATGGAACCCAACGTTGATCCCATCTCACAACTGTAAGACCATGACCTGAGCTGAAACCAAGACCCAACGCTTAACCAACTAAGCCACCCAGGCACCCATGTAATTTCCTTTCTGACACTGAAAAACCTGGCTCACATTATCCTTAATGTATTTACTTATCTGATAAAGTTTTCCTTTACACAGCCAATCTTCCATCACTGTTGCTACCCTTTCCCTATGTGGATACCCTCCATACCCTACTTTACCCCTTGTATGTGCCCTCTTCGCTCAGCTTATTCTCTGACACTGGGCAGATATCCTGCTCCTCTTACCTTACTGTTTTCTATTTGTTGCATTTGTTTTTTTCTTTTTCTGCTTTCTATGGTTCTAATGGAACATTTTATATGATTCCATTTTATCCTCTGTCATAATGTATCAGTTTACTCTTCAAAAGTAATGTTAGTGGTTGCCCTAAAGTTTGAAATATACATTTTTAATTAATATAAGTACATTTTCAAATCACAATATTCAGTTTCACATAAAGTAATAGATGCCTTAGAATATTCCCCATTCTTCCCTCTTTGTCCCTTGTGATATTTCTGTCATTCATTTCACTTGTCCATATGCTCTAATCACTCAAAACATTGTTTGAATCATTGCAACAAATAGTTATCTTTTAAAATCAGTTAAGACTAAGAAAAATAGGTGCTCAGGTGGCTCAGTCGCTGAGTGACTGACTTTTGATTTCGGCTCAGAGGTCATAATCTCAAGAGTCATGAGATCCAGCCCCAGGTCAGGCTCTGGGTTGGGCATGGAGCCTGCTTAGGATTCTTTCATTCCCCTCCTCCAACTGTCCCTCTGCCCCTCCCCCTTTCTTAAAAAAATTTTTTTTTAAAGACTAAGAAAAAGAAAAGATTTTATTTTACTGTCATTTATTCCTTCTCCAGTGCTCTTCCCTTCTTCACAGTAATTACATTTATGATCAATGTGATTTTCTTTTTGCCTGAAGAATTTCTTTTAACATTTCTTGTAGGGTGGCTCTGCTTGCAATGAATTCCCTCAGTTTTTGTTTGCTTGTGAAAAACTTTATGTCTCCATCACTTTTCAAGCATAATTTCATCAGAAATGATCACTATATTATTCACTATATTCATTAGGTTGGTAGGGTTTTTTTTTTCTTTCAACGTTGTAAATATTTCACTCCATTCTATTCTTGTTTACATAGTTTCTGATGACAAGTCCACTGCAATTTTTTGGTAAGGTGATTTTTTTTGCCTTTTGGCTTCTTCAAGATTTTCTCTTTGGTTTTGGTTTTCTGCCATTTGTATATAAAATGTATATAAAAGGCATAATTGTTGCTCCTTCTATTTAGCTCCTCTCCATGTAGGCACTTTGCGTAGGTTCTGACACCTTGGTCTCAGCCCCTCCTAAACACAGAAGCCCTCTTCACTCTTTCAGGCTCTTGGTCCCCACACCCTCTGCCTAGAAAACCACCTCAGCCCACTTGGACCCCAGTGTCCCATTTCAGGCCATTTCTCTGTACTTTTCTTGGACTCTGATGCCCCAAGCCAGGCCACCTCCATAAGTAGAAGCTCTCCTTGCCCAGATGGGGCATCGAGGCTTCCTCTGTAGAGCTGCATTCTTCACCACACTTGGATTTTGGTACTCTCCACCAGGCCTCCCTCCAGGCATGTCCCCTCCTCCTCTTTTGGCAGGAACATCACAGAGATGATGCTGGGTTTTTTCCCACCTCATCTTGCTCAGTGGCGCCTGACTTCACTTTGTCTCATTACCAATGATGTTCACCGAATACTTGATTAAAGTGGTGTCTGCCAAGCTTCTCCACTACAAACTTTTCTATTTGTCCAAACACTCAGTAAATATTTTGTGGATACTCTGTAAATGCCCTACTCCTCATCAAACTTTTCATAATCATAATCATAATCAACGATTTATGTCAGTATGGATGTATGGTTTTATAGTTTTAGAGACTGTAATCTCTTACTTTCATTGTTTATTTCCATGCTCAAATTCCTCAGATTTGGTCAATGCGGGCCCCATCAAGCTGCTTCTGCATCTTTTGACTACTTCCAGCATTCTTTGACTATTTCCTTACTTTCAGACACAATAAGATACCCTGAGATAATCTTGTCCTTTTCTTGTGTCGGACCTAGAAACCACAATTCTTTGAAGCCATCTTGATTCTTTTTATTTATGTATTTATGTATTCATTTATTTAATTTTAAATTTTATTTCTTTATTTGACAGAGAAAGGGAGAGAGAGAGAAAGAGAAAGAGAGCACAAGCAGGGAGAGCAGCAGGCAGAGACAGAGAGAGAAGCAGGCTCTCTGATGAGCCAGGAGCCAGACCCGAGGCTCAATGCCAGGATGTTGGGATCATGACCTGAGCAGAAGGCAGATGCCCAACCGACTGAGCCACTCAGGCACCCCTCCTGATTCTTTTTAATAAAGAATATTTAAAAATCAGAATCTTGTCACTGGGCATGCTCATTGCTATTGGGGTGTCACTGCTTCGGTTCTTTCAGCGGATAGAGCTGGGAAATGTACATGTATATGTATATATGCACACATATTTCCATCTATATCTCTCTCATTTACCTACTAATATATACACATACATTTTTTACTGAGATATAATACATATAACATGAAATTCACCATTTTCAAGTATGCAGTTCAGTGGCTTTTAGTATATTCATTACATTGTGTAACCATTATTATCTCATCTAATTCTAGAATATATATGTATATAATAGTATTTTCAATAAAGTAAATATAACTGAACAGAATTCATTCCAGCATATGTAATATATTGAAAACCATGAGTTCAACCTGATACTTCCCACTCCAATCCAGTGGCACAGGTTTAATTCTAGTTTCTTTCATTCTATATTTGTGTCTCTTTTTTCCAGTAACAACAAACCATTCTTCCAACAAACGATATATCTCCCAAAATGTAATTATTTTATGAACCTCTCTGCATGTAACCAATCTCCTGTCTTTGCCACCTCCCCCTCCCCCCACACAGATGTTCTCTGACCCTGCTCAGGCTTTGACTCCTCAATGAGGCAACACCCCAAGCAGACACCTTCTTTACCCTATTCAAGCTCGGGCACTCACCTTGGTCAGAGCCTGCTTTGGTGGTCATAGCTCCCCCCACTCAGCCAGACATTTATCTTGCTCAGCCCTACCTAATAGCTTCAGGACCAAATTACTCAGGGAAGGAAGAAAAGGGAAAATAAGAGAAGAAAAGAGGAAGAACAATAATGGGAGATTTAACCACTGAGTTTTGGTTTGGTTGGTTAAGCCACGTTATTGTGGCCTGAGTAAAGTTCTATAACAGCTTTTACTGCTCCCGCCCTTATAGTGTTACCTCGGAGGCATAACCAACCCAGTCTGAACCAGCTTGCCTGGCTTTTCATTTCAGTACTCGTACTCCCCACCTGCTTCTCTTCACCCTTTAAGAGGAAGGGCATTAGCTATTCAGCTAATCACCAAGGCCAATTAATTCTGCCTCTTAAATGTCTCTGAATAGCTAATCTAAACCAGGACAGTGGGGGTGGAGCCAGATTAAATCACTGATTATCCCCCACTGCACTAAAAGACCTGGAATCAGACATAAAACTAGAACATTTAAATAAGAGAGTAAGGATATGAAGCGGAAAATATGAGTCTTTAATTATAAAATTATTTTTAAAGATTTTTATTTATGTATTTATTAGATAGAGAGAGAGAGAGAGAGCACAGGCAGACAGAGTGGCAGGCAGAGGCAGAGGGAGAAGCAGGCCCCCTGCCAAGCAAGGAGCCCGATGTGGGACTTGATCCCAGGACGCCGGGATCATGACCTGAGCCGAAGGCAGCCGCCCAACCAACTGAGCCACCCAGGCGTCCCATTATAAAATTATTTTTAAAGTCAATTCTCAGTGTAAGCAACAAAAAGATTATATGAGAGCATTCACCATACCAAGCCGTAAGCAAGTCCTAACTCAGGCTAAAATTTAAGTGTAACATAGAGACCAAGGAGGCTAGAAAAATGAGCTGAGATTCTGTAGCCTAGCTAAAAACATGTATGGGTAGACTTTCATTAAAATGGAATTAGGAAATCTGTTTTATAAATGACTCTCATTTCATGTGTTTGGTTTTATTTCTTTTTTCTTGTGAAAAGACTCCAACCTTTGCCACTGTAAATTGGGTACGACCCTTTCACAATTTGGCATTATATATCAAGTGTTATAAAAACGTTCATACCCTTTGACCCAGTGATTCTGCTCTTGGCAGTATATTCTAGGAGGAAAGAAATTGTAAATGCGTGAGATTGCAGCCGTAATTATAAAACCGCAAGATTAACAAACAGTCTCATAAGCAATGATAGCAAAAGGCACAAGTAAATATGGATTCTCCTGTAACAACTAAAAATTATAAATATGGAAACTATGTAGCAACTTGAAAAAGAATTTATGGAATAATGTTACCTGGAGTAACCAAGACTCACATGTGTATGTGTGTGTGTGTGTGTGTGTGTGTATACACTATGATTCAAGTATTTTAAATTGTTTTCAAAAAAGACACAAAAGACACATAGAAAAATAAAAAACAATATAGTTAGTGAGATCATGAGGCTTTTAATTTTTTTAAATTTTGTTCTAATGTTGGAGTATTTTTTTTAAGATTTTATTTATTTATTTATTTATTTATTTATTTGACAGAGAGAGACACAGTAAGAGAGGGAACACAGCACTGGAAGTGGGAAAGGGAGAAGCACACTTCCCATTGAACAGAGAGCCCAATGCTACGGCTCAATCCCAGGACCCTGGTTT
The DNA here is from genome assembly GCA_003697995.1 of Taxidea taxus jeffersonii. Taxonomy (NCBI): domain Eukaryota; kingdom Metazoa; phylum Chordata; class Mammalia; order Carnivora; family Mustelidae; genus Taxidea; species Taxidea taxus. Next base: position 7,941 of record RCUC01124395.1, on the reverse strand, counting down.
CATGACCTGAGCTGAAGGCAGAGGCTTTAACCCACTGAGCTACCCAGGCGCCCCCATTTTTTCATTTCTTTGTGCCCTCTTCAACTTCTTTCACCAATTTTGATATAGTTTTCAGAGTACAGGTCTCTTATCTCTTTCTTTAGGTATATTCCTAGGTTTATTTTACAGGTTTGGTTTTTTTTTTTAGATTTATTTATTTATTTATTTGACAGAGACAGAGTGATCACAAGTAGGCAGAGAGGCAGTCAGAGAGAGAGGAGGGGGAAGAAGACTCCCTGTCGAGCGGAGAGCCCAATTTGGGGCTCGATCCCAGGACCCTGGGATCATGACCTGAGCCGAAGGCAGAGGCTTTAACCCACTGAGCCATCCAGGAGCCCCTATCTTACAGTTTTTGGTGCAATTGTAAATGGGATTGATTCTGTAGTTTCTCTCTCTGCTTCTTTGTTCTTGGTGTATAGAAATGCAAACTATTTCTGAACATTGATTTTATATCCTGTGACTTTGCAGGATTTGTTTATCAGTTCTAGCAATTCTTTGGAGTCTTTCGGGTTTTCTACATAGAGTATCATGTCATCTGCAAACAATGAAAGTTTCACTACTTCCTTGCCAACTTGGATGTCTCTTATTTCTTTTTGTTGTCTGATTGCTGAGGCTAGGACTCCCAGTACTATGTTAAATAACCATGGTGAGAGTGGACATCCCTTGTTCCTGAACATAGAGGAAAATTTCTCAGCTTTTCCCCCATTGAGGATGATATTAGCTGTGGGTGTTTTGTATCTGTCCATTATTATCCTGAAGTATGTTCCTTCTATCCTTATTTTGTTGAAGGGTTTTTTTTTGTAGTGTTTTTTTTTTCTTTTCAGTGTTCGTTGAAGGTTTTTAATCAAGAATGATTCTATTTTGTCAAATGCTTTTTTCTGTATCTATTGAGAGGCTCATATGGCTCTTATACTTTCTTTTATTAATGTAGTATATCATGTTGATTGATTTGGGAATATTGAGCTACTGCTCAGCCCAGGAATAAATCCCATTTGATCATAGTGAATAATTCTTTTTTTTTAAAAGATTTTATGTATTTATTTGACAGAGATCACAAGTAGGCAGAGAGGCAGGCAGACAGAGAGGAGGAAGCAGGCTCCCCTGCTGAGCAGAGAGCCTGATTCGGGGCTCGATCCCAGGACCCTGGGATCATGACCTGAGCCGAAGGCAGAGGCTTTAACCCACTGAGGTTAAACCACCCAGGTGCCCCCAGATAATTCTTTTAATGTACTGTTGCATTTGATTTGCTAGTATCTGATTGAGAATTTTTCCAGCCATGTTCATCAGATATATTGGCCTGTCATTCTCCTTTTTTAGTAGGGCCCTTCTAGTTTTGGAATCAAAGTAAAGCTGGCCTCATAGAATGAGTTTGGAAGTTTTCCTGCCATTTCTATTTTTTTTGGAACAGTTTGAAAAGAATAAATATTAACTCTTCTTTAAGTGTCTGGTAGAATTCCCCTGGGAAACCATCTGGCCCTGAACTAGTGTTTGTTGGGAGATTTTTGATTACTGATTCAATTTCTTTGCTGTTTATGGGTCTGTTCAATTTTTCTATTTCTTCCTGTTTTAGTTTTGGTAGTTTATGTGTTTCTAAGAATTTGTCCATTTCTTCCAGATTGCCCAATTTGTTGGCATATAATTTTTCATAATATTCTCTTGTAATTGTTTGTATTTCTGTGGTGTTGATTGTGATCTCTCCTCTCTGTGATTTTATATATTTGGGTCCTTTCTCTTTTCTTTTTTATAAGTCTGGCTAGGGGTTTATCAATCTTATTAATTCTTTCAAAGAACCAGCTCTTAGTTCCATTGATCTATTCTACCGTTGTTTGTTGTTGTTGTCAATTTGTTTCTATATCATTTATTTCCACTCTAATCTTCATTATCTCCCTTCTTCTGCTGGCTTTAGGCTTTATTTGCTGCTTCTTTTCTAACTCCTTTAGGTGTAACATTAGTTTGTGTATTTTCTTTTTTATAGATTTTATTTATTTATTTGACAAAGAGAGACAACAAAAGACAGAACACAAGCAGGGGAAGTGGGAGAGGGAGAAGCAGACTCCTGTTGAGCAGGGAGCCTGATACAGGGCTCGATCCCAGAACCGGGGACCATGACCTGAGTTGAAGGTGGACAGTTAATGATTGAGCCACTCAGGTGCCCCTAGGTTTTATATTTGAGACTTTTTTGCTTTTTAAGGTTGGCCTGTATTGCTATATCATTCCATCTTATGACCACATTTGCTGCACCCCAAAGGCTCTGGACTGTTGTGTTTTCATTCTCATTTGCTTCCATGTAATTTTTATTTCTTCTTTAATTAACCCATTCATTATTTAGTAAGATGTTCTTTAACCTCTATGTATTTGTGGTCTTTGCAAACTTTGTCTTGTGGTTGACTTCATAGTGTTGTGGTCTGAAAATATGCATGGTATTATCTGTCTTTTTGTACTTGTTGAGGCCTGATTTGTGACCCAGTATGTGATCTATTCTGGAGAATGTTCCACGTGCACTCAAAAAGAATGTGATTTTACTGCTTTAGGATGAAACGTTCTGAATATATCTGTTAAGTCCATCTGGTTCAGTGTGTCATTCAAAGCCATTGTTTCCTTGTTGATTTTCTGCTTAGTTGACCTTTCCATTGCTAGAAGTGGGGTGTTCAAGTCCCCTACCATCTTTGTATTATTATCACTGAGTTTCTTTATGTTTATTATTAATTGATTTATATATTTGAGTGCTTCCAAGTTGGGGGCATAAATATTTACAATTGTTAGATTTTGTTGGATAGATACCTTTATTATGATATAGCACCCTTTTCCACATCTTGTTACAGTCTTTGCTTTAAAATTTGGTTTGTCTGATAGAAATATGGCCACTCTGGCATTCTTTTGACATCCATTAGCATAGACAAATGGTTCTCCATCCCTTCATTTTCAATCTACAGGTGACTTTAAGTCTAAAATGAATCTCTTGTAGGCAGCGCATAGATGGGTCTTATTTTTTTACCCATTCTGATAGCCTATGTCTTTTGATTGGAGGGGTTAGTCCATTTATATCCAGAGTGATTATCATTAGATATGAATTTAGTGATATCATGTTACCTATAAAGTCATTATTTCTGGAGATTTTCTTTTTTCCTTTCTAGTCTTTGTTGCTTTTGGTCTTTCTTTCCCACTCAAAGAACCCCCTTTAATATTTCTTGCAGGGCAGATTTCGTGATCATGAGCTCCTTCAGTTTTTTTTCTTTATCTCTCCTATTCTGAATGACAGTCTTGCTCAATAAAGTATCTTTGGCCACATATTTTTCCCATGAATAGATATTTTCCCAAAGAATACATGCAGATAGCTAATAGATACATGAAAATATGCTCAAATCACAAATCACCAGAGAAATGCAAATCAAAGCCACAATGAGATATTACCTTATATATCAGAATAGCTAAAAATAAAAAACACAAGAAATAGTGTTGGTGAAGATGTGAAGGAAAAGGAACGTTCATGCACTGTTGGTGAAAATACAAGTTGGTGTAGCCACTGTGGAAAACACCTCAAAAAACTAAAAATATGGGTGCCTGGTTGGCTCAGTTGGAGGAGCATGCAACTCTTGATCTCAGGGTTCTGATTTCAAGCCCTATGTGGGGTAAAGAAATTACTTAAAGAAAAGAACCCAGTTTTTTTAAATTAAAAATAAAGGGGCACCTGGGTGGCTCAGTCAGTTAAGCACCCAACTCTTGGTTTGGGCTCAGGTCATGATCTCATAGGTTGTGAGATAGAGCCCTGGGTCAGCTCCATGCTCAGCTGGGAGTCTGCTTGAAGATTCTCTCCCTCTGCCCCTTCCCACACCCTTGTGCTCTCTCCCACTCTCAGATAAATAAAAAAGTCTTTTAAAAAAATTAAAAATAAGGGACGCCTGGGTGATTCAGTTGGTTAAGCATCTACCTTTGGCTCATGTCATGATCCCAGTGTCCTGGGATCAAGCCCTGCATAAGGCTCCCTGATCAGTGGGGAGCCTGCTTCTCCCTCTCCCACTCCCCCTGCTTGTGTTCCTTCTCTTGCTGTGTCTCTCTCTGTCAAATAAATAAAATCTTTTAAAAAATAAAAAATTAAAAAAACATATAATCCAGTAATATATAATCCACTACTGAGTATTTACCCAAAGAAAATGAAGACACTAATTCAAATGTAGCATTTTTACAATACTCAAGCTATGGAAGTGATGCAGACTGGCTGGTTCCAAGGATTCAGAGGGGGGCCTGCAGGACAAACTGAGAGGATTTTGGCTTTGTGCAGGATAGAAATCAAATGCAAACTGAACAGAAGGGAGAGCAGAATTTATTGAAGACATAGAGAGAGTAAAGATACAGACAGAGCATAAAGAAACATGGAAAGGAAAGAAGAGTGAGGCTCCTTTTCAGTTGGAGTCTGGGGTTTTTACTGAGGATTGTGGTCCAGTGCAAGCATTCTCTCAGGCACCTAGGAGCAAAGACGAGTGTTTAGCTGTCCTTCATAAGTCACTTATGCCCTGAAGCCAGGTGTCTTGGTGAGTCAGTGGTCTTGGAAAATGTTTATGATGATCCTGCCTGGTCACTGCTTGGATATTACCTATTGTGCTGAAAGAATGCACAGAAATCATTAATTCTTTGACCTTTACAAGGAGGATATACATTATCTCTTCTGTAAGGCATGTGTAAGGTGAAGGTGTAGGTACCTCCTAGCAAGAATAGAGGAGGTAAAAGGAATGAAAAAAAAATTTTTTGTGGAGTCCCTTTAGTTTCTTTATAGCAGAAGCAACCCAAATATTCACCCATAGATGAGTGGATAAAGATGTGGTAGATATACACAATGGAATATTACTCAACCACAAAAAAGAATGAAATCTTACCAGTTGTAACAATATGGATCTAGAGAGTAAAATGTTAAATGAGGGGCACCTGGGTGGCTCAGTGGGTTAAGCCTCTGCCTTCGTCGGCTCAGGTCATGATCTAGGGGTCCTGGGATCGAGCCCCACATTGGGCTCCCTGCTCAGTGGGGAGCCTGCTTCCCCCTCTCTCTCTGCCTGCCTCTCTGCCTACTTGTGATCTCTCTCTCTCTCTGTGTCAGGTGAATAAATATAATCTTAAAAAAATGTTAAATGAAATTAAGTCAATCAGAGAAAGATAAATACCATATGACTTTACTCATATGTGGAATTTAAGAAACAAAACAAAGAAATAAAAGAAAAAGTGACAAACAAAAAAGCCCGACTCTTAAATACAGAAAATAAACTGGTGGTTGCCAGAGGGGAGGTAGGTGAAAGGATGGGTAAAATAGACAAAAAAGATTAAGAATAGTACATTTATCTTGATGAGCACTAAGTGAAGTATAGAATTGTTGATCATTATATTGTACACCTGAAACAATATACCACTGTATGTTAATGATACTTCAATTTTTTTTAAAGATTTTATTTATTTATTTGTCAGAGAGAGAGAGAGAGAGTGCGAACGAGCACAGGCAGACAGAGAGGCAGGCAGAGGCAGAGGGAGAAGCAGGCTCCCTGCCGAGCAAGGAGCCCGATGTGGGACTCGATCCCAGGACGCTGGGATCATGACCCAAGCCGAAGGCTGCTGCTTAACCAACTGAGCCATCCAGGCGTCCCGATACTTCAATTTTTAAAAAGGGAAAGATAAGTGGCCTTATAAGGCCAACAATCTCTATCATTACTCCCAGAATGTGCTATTTTTTTTATTTACTATTTTGGTTGGTAGTTTAAGAGACATGGCCTTCAATATTATGATAGCTCTTATCCTTAGGCAAAGGATACAAAATGAGGATTTATTAGGGAGTATTCATGGGATCAACCCCCGGCGGGGAGTAGAGGAAGTAGAATTAAGCAGAAGACAAAATAGAACTATGATGGGACGCCTGGGTGGCTCAGTTGGTTAAGCAGCTGCCTTCGGCTCAGGTCATGATCCCAGCGTCCTGGGATCGAGTCCCACATCGGGCTCCTTGCTTGGCAGAGAGTCTGCTTCTCCCTCTGCCTCTCTGTCTGCCTGTGCTCTCTCTCTCTCTCTCTAACAAATAAATAAATAAAATCTTTAAAAAAAAATAGAACTGTGATGCAATCCCAATAACCCCAGGGAAGCTTTGTATTTGGAGTGACTTTTCTGACTTGTTTCAAATTGGGGCAAGGGGATTGGTACTCGCCTTGACTCCTGAATTCATTGATTATAAGATGGCTAGCCCTAGAATGACTTTGTGTCAGGAATCTCACCCAAATTCTCACCCAGAATTGCCAAGGGCAATTTCTGGAGAGGGGCTGAGCTAAGGCTGCCATATGCAAATACTGTTAGCAGCTGAGGAAATGAGTGTTTCAGTCCTACAGGAGGGGAATCTGAGCAGTATGCCCCAGAACACAGTGGTTTAAATAAATTAGAAGGTTTTTTTTTTTCTCTCTCTTTCTTTCTCTTAATAGCCCAAAAGTAGGTGGGTCTGGGAGAAAATGGAATGGTGGTTCCCAGGAACTGGGGGAAGGAGGGTATGGGGAGGTATTGTTTAATGGGTACAGAGTTTCAGTTTTGCAAGATTGAAAGGATTCTGGGGATGGGTGATGGTTGCACAACAATGCAAACATACTTAATACCACTGCTCTATACACTCAAAAAAAGTTAAGAGAGTAATTTTTAGGATGTGCATTTTTTTTTACTGTGAAGAAAAAAAAGAAGTGAGGGGCAGGAGGGAAACATAGGTGGCTTTCAGTTCCTGACAATCAGGGACCCTGATTCCTTCCATCTAGTGGCTCTGCTATCTTCTAAGTAGTTTTTCCCAAACTCTAATATAAATATGAATCACCTGGGCATCTCATTAAGCTGCAGACTTTGTTGAAATACACCTGGGGTGGGGCCTATATTAACAAGTTCTGAGGCTGATGCCAGCCCATGGGCCACACTTAGAATAGCATGATGCTAGGGCATGGGCTTTGGATGGTTGAGTTGTGTCATTGTCAAGTCTGATTTCCAGCTCAACACACAGTGAAAGTGGGGACATGAAGAACAAATTCCTTTTAAGCAAGTGGTTTGGAAGCTGCACAAGACATCTCTGTTTCCATTCTATTGGTGACAGTTTCGTCACGTGGCCACGCCGAGCTATAAATCCATCACTATGGAAGATGGGCAAAGAGATTTTGGAGGATAACTAACAGTCTTCCACGCATCTAGGTGTCAGTTTCTTCATCTTCTAAGTTGAGGTCTTTATACGTCCAATTGTCTGGGGTTCTGTGACACCAAATGTCCTCAGTGATATACATCTGCACTCAATGTTTACTTAGAGCTGCTTTCCTTAATTGGAAAGAGGAAAAAAATTTGTTTTGAGACAAAGATTTAAACATGCTATATTTACTACTTGCTTTCTTCTAAGGGAAGTGCATTATTAGCCGAACTGAATTTCAGGTGTGAAGATGCAAAAATAAAGAAACCAGAAACGAGCTGAATTGCTCTGTGGGAGGAAAAAAAAGAAAGATTTAGGAGTTCACAGGGAAAATCCCAGGGGCTGTAAAGTGGATTGTAACCAGGCACAGCCTGACAAGTCTGCCTGAGAGAAAAGGCTAGAAGGTAGAAAAGATAACTGGTGCCTGGCGATGAACTTTGAGGAGAGAACAGAGCTAGTTAATGGGGATTTTTATTAAATTTTATTGTGTGCTATATGATGTAATCCTCCAATCCATCTTCTCTACAAAATTTTCCCTCTAGTGCCTTGTAGAATGGATTTTCTTTTGAGGTATAATGAGAAGTACTGAGTCCTACCCTAGGGGTAGCACGAGGCAGGAACAGTGGTTGGCACTGGGTTATAGTAAATAGCAGTAAATACTCTCATTTATCCTCAGCACTTGCTTTAAAATTAAAAAGACGAAAACACACACACACACACACACACAC
>RCUC01124394.1:0-29174 GCA_003697995.1 Taxidea taxus jeffersonii | reverse complement strand
CCAAGTTTACTACCGAAGTACGGCAATGATCTTGCACGGTATTGGTGTCTACTATTTGGAAAGAAAGACTGAATAAACGCACACTCTCAGGACAGAACCCAGCTAAAGCTTTTGGAATCACTATGAAGTTGTGAGTGACTCAACTACTATCTAAGTAATAATTTTGATGTTGCAGGCTGCTGTGATATCTTATAAACCCAGAAAGAAGAGCAGAAGATTATTTCTCTAACTGATGTCTTCGGAGACCCACAGTGCCCTACGAAAGAAACAAAGTCCTTTCCAACTCTTTCCATTAAGAGGTCAAGGGTATAAAAGACTTTCTGGAACTGTTAGTTCAGCTAGGAAACATTTGACCTTGTCCTCATGAATTGCTTGTTCTGTTGTCCTCACGTTTTAAAGAAAATATTTGCTTTTCCTAAATGAGTCCAAAAATAAATGGTTTACTGACCTGTTTACCTAACTAGTAAACTTAGCAAGGAAACATTAAAAAAAGAAAAAAGAACACTCCAAGTGTGTAGCAGTGAAGACACCTATGCGGGCATTGCCCCCTCGAAACCCTTGCAGCACTCACGTGAGTATGAAGGACGTCCCCGCGCGGGTGCAAGAAACCCCGGTCCCCCACGAGCACAGTCCTTGCCGGCCCCACGGCCCAGGGCCTCACGCTCCGCAGCGGCTGCTGCAAGTGCAAGTGCAGCACGACCCCAGCTGACCGGCCCGGGGTAGACGACTGCCTGGCAGCAGTGAGTCTGTTTCCTGGGTTTCCTCACGTACTTGGGACAAAATTAACCCAGCCCCTTTCAGGCGGCCAGCACCGTGATGCGCAAAACTAGGAAACTGCCCCCGGTCGCATTTTCTCATCTGTGGAAAGACTGGTCTGTGGGGAAAGAGGAGAAAGAAGGCGGGGGGGGGGGGGGCAGATTGGAAGAGAAGGAGCCCGAGCACATGTCACTCTTCAAATTCAGCGTCTCCCAAGGGTGTGATGCCTTCAAGTCCTGTAGTGGTTCTTTGTTGTTCAGCTTTCCCTCGTGACCTGTTAGAGAACCGAGTGTTGGCGACACACTCTCCTTTCAATCTGTCGCCTTTGCAAGTACAGATTTTGTTGAAGTGCCAGAGAAACTTCAAATGGTTTTGAAATACAAAGTTCAGACTTTGTTCTCATGTCTTTACTGCAGAGCCCAGGCCTAGGGAACAGCCACCGTCTCCAATGTTACCGGTCTCGGTGGCAGAGGGAAAGAAAATGTTGGAAGGTCTTTGTTTAGAAGTAGTCCCAGACCACCCAGCTACCAAGGGGCCTGCAAGCGCGGGGTGAGAACGGGGACTACTGGGGAAATACCTCTCATCACCACCACACCCACAGCTCAGTGTTGCCAGCCCGGGAGCTGGGATTATTTCCGTCAACTATGCTGTGGACCGAAGCAAGGAGAAATCGCCTGTGCTGCTCCTGTCGCTGTGGGCCACGGAGGTTCAGCTCCTCAGCCATCCGGTCAATTTTGCTCAGTAACTCAGAACTAAGGTTTGCTAATTTAAAAAATAAGATGGTTTCAGCTTCTTCTTCAAGAAAACACCAAATGGCCAGTAACGCCAGAGCTGCAGCAGGAGCCTGGGATGGGAAGTCCCTGGGATGGGGAGCCCCTGGAATGGAAGTCTGCGGGCTCCTTTAGAGCCTTCCTGAGGGCGTCCAGGCTGGAATCGGGGAGGGATCAGAGTGGGTCTGGGTAGGGCAGAGGTTGGGAGGTCACGAAGGCAAGGGAAAGGACAAGGAGTGGATCCCCATCACTACGCTGGGCCGCCTGGCTAAGGACATAAAGGTCAAGTCCCTGGAGGGGATATATACCTTCTCCCTGCCCATCAGAGAATCTGAGATCACAGACTCGTTCCTGGGCACATCCCTCAAGGATGAGGTTTTGAAGATCACGCCTGCACAAAAGCAAACCCATGCTGCTCAGCAGACCAGGTTCAAGACCTTTGATGCCATCGGGATTACAGTGGACACATCGGGCTGGGTGTTAAGTGCTCCAAGGAGGTAACCACTACCACCCATGGACCACCGTCCTGGCCGAGCTTTACATGTGGCAAGCCTACCGGGGGAACAAGATCAGCCTACCCAACGCTGTCCCAGGCAAGGTGACAGGCCACTATGGCTCTTCCCAAGGGCGTCTCACTGCACCCCCAGAGGTATGGTCTCAGCCCCTGTGCCCGAGAAGCTCCTGATGATGGCCGGTGCTGACGACCGCTACACCTCAGCCAGGGGCGGCACTGCCACACTGGGCAACTTTGCCACGGCCGCCTTCAACGCCATTTCCAAGACCTACAGCTGTGTCACCCCTGACCTCTGGAAAGAGACCGTGTTCACCAAGTCTCTCTATCAGGGATTCACTGACCATCTTTAAAGACCCACACCATGGGACGCCTGGGTGGCTCAGTTGGTTAAGCGGCTGCCTTCGGCTCAGGTCATGATCCCAGCGTCCTGGGATCGAGTCCCACATCGGGCTCCTTGCTCAGCAGGAGCCGCTTCTCCCTCTGCCTCTGCCTGCCACTCTGTCTGCCTGTGCTCGCTCCTGTGCTCTCTCTCTGTCTGAAAAAAAAAAAAACAAAAAACCCACACTAGGCTCCTGCTGTGGCCCCCACTTAGTTTTATACAAGACAAAAAAAGTGACTTTATGAATAAACAAAATTCAAAAGAATAAATAGTTTTAAGTTATAAGTTTTCTATTTATTTACATGAAGCTAGTGAGTCACGTGAAAGGAAATTGTTTCATTAGTTTTTGTGTCTGTTGCCAGCGTGTTTAACATGTAGACAACACATGGATACTAAGGTTGAAAATTATGTAAGACACACAATTACCATATCTTGGAATCCGGAAGACAGGAAGCAACATCCGCCCACCCAGCCAGTCCACACGAGACATATAATGTGCACAAAAAATAAAACTTCGTATTTAGAAACGTTTTGAAGTCTTTTGTCACTCCAACAAAATCTATACTTTCTCACTGATTCAGAAACTGAAGCTATTATTGGAGGCTGGAAAAGTGCTAACGGTGACAAAATGTTTGATAAAGATGCTGCCGGTTACAACTTGGAAGGCAAATGAGGTCCCTAACGAACTTTCACATGTCAGAGAAAATGCTAGAAAAAGGATGTTAGTAGGGGGCCTTGATGGCTCAGTCCCTTAAGGGTCCAACCCTTAATTTCGACTCGGGTCATGATGTCAGGGTCATGGGATCGAGCCCCACACCCGGCTCTGCGGGTTGTAGAGCCTGTTTGGGATTCTCTTTCTCCTTCTGCCCCTCCACCACAACCACCAGCTCCCCTCCCTCCCTCCTACCCTGTCTCTCAACAACAACAACAAAAACGGATGTTAGTAGCACGTGCTGGTTTCGCAGGTGAACTTGACAAGGCACAAGGAAAAGATAAGCCCAGAGAAAGAAATAGAGGACATCCAGGCATTTGGGTGTGGTAGGGCTAGAAGAGGCTACATTTCATTATGCTAAGCAGTAAAATATAAAACTGTGAGGATCTTTGAACCAACTAAAATTCAGCCTTGAATAAAGGACGGAGTCAAGGGCGTGGCCACAACACGGGTCTGCCAAGCCTGCGAACAAAATCAGATGTGTTGGAGCAGAGACCCGCTTCACTTCAGGGAACCGCGGATATGCCCGCAGCTGAGCGGGACGGGTCAGAGAGAAGAGAGCAGACGTGTGCTCCTCCCGCCGAAGCCGGATAGACTGGGGAGCTCGCGTGATCTGAAGGAATGTCATGAGATAAAGCATGAAAGTATCCAAATGTACGGAGTGTCTGGGAAAGAAAGGTGTGGCTCTCGGCACAGAGACCTGAGCAGGGGCAGACAGACAAGGATCTCAGGGAGTTTTTAAAGTGTTACGTCGCCGAAGAAACTGTGAGCCTGGACTAAGAACGTTTATGGTGTTCGAAGTTCGAGATGGCACTTGGATCCCACCAGCCTATGACTGAGAAAGCTGTTCCAATCTTGAGAAGCGCATGTTCTAAATACCATTTCAGGATTAGAGAAAAAGAAGGATCTCCAAGAGGTGGGGAAGTCCACGAGACCATCAGGCTGGGGAACTACTCCAAGGGTACAGGTCAATCATGAAGCATTTCCCACTCCCAGGATAGAGGGCCACAAGCATCTACCTGGGGCAGGGTTCAGGATTGCTACAGACCAGTGACCAGAGATCCTCACCTTCTTTTCTTTTCTTTTTTAAAAGATTTTATTTATTTATTTGACAGAGATCACAAGCAGGCAGAGAGGCAGGCAGAGAGAGAGGAAGGGAAGCAGGCTCCCCACTGAGCAGAGAGCCCGATGTGGGGCTCGATCCCAGGACCCTGAGATCATGACCCGAGTCAAAGGCAGTGGCTTAACCCACTGAGCCACCCAGGCGCCCCTCACCTTCTTTTCACTTAGGAACCAAAGGTTTATTTTAGTTATCCTTTCTGTATCCTACTGCAGAATATGGAACACAGGGATGGGAGCATGTAGCGGGTTGAATGGTAGCCCCCCAAAAGATAGGCCAATCCCCGGAACCCATGAACATGACCTTATTTGTGAAAAAAGGGTCTTTGTAGTTATAATCAAAAATAACTGACGGCTTGAACTGAAGGGGACAGAGACAAGAAACAATGAGAGAAGGTTGTGGGACTCCCAAAATTCTACGGTCCGGAACTGGGTTGCTAGAGCTACTCAGCTGCAAACAGGTTACTCTGCAGAAAAGGAAAGATGGTGCCAAGGACAGATCCATAACAGGTGGCACAGAGACCAGTTGAGCCATCATGGGCCCAGAGCGGGGAGTCTTGCCACAAAAGGTTTCTCTCCGCTTTGGAACCTAACAGAATTTCCCCTGATGGATTTAGACCTTGCTTGGGACCCATGACGTCTTCATTTTCTCCAACTCCTCCCTTTTAGAATGGGAATCTCTATCCTCTATCAGACCATTGTGTCTAGTGAGCATGTAACTTGTTTTCTAGTTTCATGAGTTGCTAAATAGAGAGGAGTTTTCTCCCCCAGGATGAAGCACACTCAGTATCATTCATAAACAGATTTAAATGATTCAGGTCATGACAGTGGGGATTTTTTGAACTAATGACATTTGGATAAGTTTGGGACTTAGAGCTGACGCTGGTGTTATGGAGAAAGAGTTGGAAAGTTTGGGGTCAGGTGAATGTACTTTGCTTGTGGACGGATGTGCGTCTTGGCCACAGGAAAGGCTAGAGTGAGCTGCCTTCGATGTCCTAAAAGCCATGTCTGTAACCTAATCCCTCAAACCATGAATGGGACCCTCTTCCGGAGAAAGACTCTGCAGACGTAACGAAGACTCTTGAAAGAAGAGGGCCTGGCTTACCGACCGGGCCCCAACCCAACGACGAGTGTCACACGCGGAAGAACTTGCACACAGGCAGCGGGGAGAAGCGCGGAGACAGAGGCGGAGAATGGAGCGGCGCAGTCGCACGCTGCCACCTGCAGGCACCAGACGCGGGAAGAGGCGAGGACGAAGCCTCTCCCAGAGTCTCTGGAGGGAGCACAGCCCTCCTGACACCTTGATTTTGAGCTTCTGGTCTCCAGAATTGTGAGACAATAACTTTCTATTGTTTTAAGCCACCAGTTATGGGTAACTTGTTATGACAACCACAGGAACCTAACACAGGACATAAGACCTGCTTGTCATTTCGACCCGAGAGCCGCGCGGGGACCACTGAGCATTACCGTCTAACGCAGAGACCGCCTTGCCCCACCCGCAGCCCCTAGACCTTCAGCTGCTGACGAAGCCCGTGTCTACGTAGAGCTTTTGGCTTGTCTCCCCGGGGGTGGCGGGAGAGTACTTTGTCTGTGGAGGGAAGGCGAGCCAAAGGTCTGCGACCCAGAAGAGCGCACGGTGACGGCTTCCCTGTGCTTCGGTGTCCAGCACTGGTAGGAGCTCGTTTCTCAGCTCCCCTAGAGGTGGGCGGGTCATACAGTTAGTCCTGGCCTGCGAGCTGGGCGCGGGAACGCGGTGTCGCTTCAACCGTGGGACCTTTAGTAACGGCGGCTGCTAACATCTGAGGGGGTGGCTGCTCTCTCGGCCCGGGGCCCCGATAGGGAGATGAGAAGCCAGCTCCCAGCTCTGCGTCCGCCAGGGGACATCAGTCTCCCCGACAGAAGACAACAGGGTTCGCTTTGCTCTCGCTGCTGCAGCCCGACATCCTGACTATCTTGAAGACTCAAAAATTCCGAGGGCGCCTGCGGCGGGCTGGTAGGGGCGGCGAGGAAGACAGACCGGAACGCACTTCATCTCTTCCCGCGACTGACAACCTGTAAAATGCAGTGACGTAGAGCAGCGGCGGGGCACACGGGACCGGCTTCAGAATTACCCGCGGGGCTGCGTGCCCGCCACAGGCCTCCTGCAGCAGACTCAGGGCAGAAGCGGGAGCGGCTGCAGCGGGGCCCTGGCGGGGTCGAATGGTGCCCCCCGGGCCGTCACAGAAGCTCGCGTGGAGACCCGCAGCTCGGACCGGTCATTATCAGGCTCCTCGGACAGCGTCCTGGTAGAAGCTCGGCGCGCGATCAGCGAGGGTGGGCCTTCCCTGCTCAGGCGGCGCGGGGGGCCCCGGGCCCCAGCCTTATCCTGGGCCTGAAGCAAGGGACCCCAAGAGGCTGCAGAGAGCAGTTTTTAAAAAGGACCAACAGAACGGGAGAACCGCAGGTAGGGCGGAGTGCGCCGTCGGGGGACTCAGGAAAGTTCAGGCGTGCCAGACTAGACCAGAGAAGGCCCTGGGCGGGGACAGCTTTACCACGAACTCCTCGCGCCTGGAAGGCCTCACACGGAAGTCGCGGGGCCGAGCAGTGACGGGCAGAGTAAGTCTGCTCCTCGCGACCATGCATTTAGGGCCCGCACAGCCGCTTACAGGCCGCCAGACCCCAGCTCCACAGGCGCAGGGATGCAGGCCGTGTCCTGCCGCGGTCCTCAGCGCCCGGGAGAGCAGAGCGCTGCCAGCAAGCACCCTGTGCCCGGCGCCGCCTCCGCTCAGCGGCATGCCCTCAGCCACCTGCAGCTGGAAGAGGGGAAGCAGGGTGGCCCCGGCACCTCTGAAGGGATCGTGGCCCTGCCAGCATCTTCACTTCAGCAGAGCGATGCCGACCTGGGACTTCGGACTGGCCTCAAGAACCGTGACGGTTAATGTCCGTGACTGTTTCCAGAAACGAGGTGTGTGGCCGTTCGTTCCAGCGGCACCGAGAAACTGACACGAAGCCCCGGGAGGTCCGGTGACTGGGCTGAGGACTCACGGCGGAAGGAGAGGGACAGACCACACACCTCGGTCTCTGTGGCGCCCGTTGCACTACATTTCCATACAGCACCTGGACGGATGGGGCTTTTGCTAGAAACTCGAGGGCTGGAGGTGCACGTGGGGCGACAAACGTCCTGGAAGCGATCACTGCAGCACTTCCCAGCCCCCTGCAAACATCTGCTGGCTTGTAGGACCAGTTTCACGGGTTTCTAGGACACTGAACGGGCATCCACTTCTCCAGCCAAGAACACGAGTCGGCCCGAGACGGTGAGCACTGCCGGCCGAAACCCCGTGAGCCCGCTGTTTGCCCCTTCCTTTTTCTCTGCTCCAAGTTCGCAAGTGGGTCAGCAGGTTTCTCAGCAAAAGCGATTCTGGAGTTTGGCACACAAGCTCTGTAGAGATTAACGGCCGTTTTAGGCTGGAGCCTAACTAACTGGCTAAAGTGATGAACGTGGCGGAGCGCTGTGGCCTGCTGTTGCGGGGCTCACTGAGCACACCCGCCCCAGCTAATCACCGAGCCGTGGGCTCCCCAGCCAGTGGAGAGCACGTCGCTCTGGCTCTTTCCAATCCGCAAGGAGACTAGGACACATTCCATGAGAAAGCTCAGGATCTCAGAGCCTCTGATTGGAATTCTAAGCTTCTTAGCCCCCAGGGGAGTCTGAGGAAAAGGGAAATCATCAGCCTGGCTCGGGAGCGCCCTGGTGCATACCAATGAGGGAACAGCTAGAACCCCAAGCTCCCAACCCTTGTATCTCTGCACACAGGACTCGGCTACACGAGGTGATGGGGGGAGAGAGCGCTGGTCAAGGGGACTGTGGTCAGCCCTGACGCTCCGAAACCTGCTCGGCAACTCACTTGGCACACAGCACCTCGACTTGCTTCCCCGTGAAACGGCAAAATTCGGGTCTTCCAAGTTCTTCCTAGTGAACGCTCACGTGCTGTTGATGGCAACCTAAATTGGCTTGGCCTCTGCGGAGCATAGTAGGGAGGGTCTTCAAAGACCAAAAGCAGGACCACCCTATGATCCAGAAATCCCTCTTCTAGGTATATACCCAAAGGAAGTGAAACAGGATATTGAAAAGGTTTCTCTTCTCCCGTGTTTACTGCAGTATTATTCAAAATAGCTAAATACGGAAACAACCTAAGTGCCCATCAAAGAAAAATGGATAAAGAAGTGATGCGCGTGCACACACACACACACACACACACATACACAGGAATGTTATTCAATCCTGAGAAAGATGGAAATCCTGCCATTTGGGAAGATACGCATGGACCCTGAGGGCATTATGCTAAACAAAGTAAGTCAGATACAGAAAGACAAAGACTGCAGAGCATCTCTTATATGTGGAATCTAAAGGAAAAAGAAAAAGAAAGAAAAAAATGAAACTCATAGAAAGAGAGTAAGAAAGTGGTTGCCAGGGACCAGGGTAGGGAAAATAAACGATGTGAGTACAAACATTCAGCTTTAAGATGAATAACACCTGAAACTAATAAGACACTGTCTGGCCACAGTATTTCATAAATTTTTTAAAAGATAAGGACTGAGGATGTCAGGTACAACATGGGACCACAGTTGGTAACACTGATACTGAAATCTGTCAAGGGAGCAGAACTTAATATTCTCACACGGTAATACATGTGAGACTGCAGATGCACTAAATAACTACCGGGGGGGGTGGGTCCTTTCACAATGTATATGTATATCAAATCACCCTGATGACGATACACACTTTAAATATCTTACCACTTTATTTGTCAATTATACCTCCATAAAGCTGAGTTTTTTTTTTTTTAAAAGAAAAATTTAAGAAATGAAAAAAAAGAGTTCCTCCATGGCTCTAACAACCAGGTAATTAACCTAGCCTGGACCCAGACTTATGAGCAGACGCCCACCCACAGCCATATGCCTCGACTATGTCCCTCAGGCCCCACGGGCACAGGGTGGACGGGGACGGGACAGTCGCGTGTGTGACTACAGTACCCGGACACAGTATTTCTGAATCGTGTGAACGCATGTGCATTTGTTGCTTCCCAGCAGAGCTCGGCAGCCGTGTGTGTCAGCGACCCATCAATTTTAGACGTATCTGCTCTGCGGGAAGACAGAAGAGACGGCAGTATTAAGTGAAAGCCTTGGGCTCTTTAGAGATGTCAAGAATTACCAACTAGAAGGCCTCGCTTTCCTAAAGTGATAAAACTTTAGATTCTGTATTCCCCTCCCTAGATAGTGTAAGGAAATTCTCAGCACATGCAGTTTGGTACGGGAAAAACAAATAACCAAGCAAACATGCGATCCCATGTGACCAACAGGCGAACGAGGGCTTGTGTTCGATTCCAAATGTCCGTTTTACCAAGTCAGCAAGCGAACCTTGGTCTGCAAGAGGGACTTTCCGGCTGTTAGGGTGGATGGAGGACATTCTGGATCTGAGCCCCAGCTCCTCCATGCAGAGGAGTGACAGGTCAGGTTAAGTTCCTCACACTCAGTGTCTTTGTAAAATGGGGGATAACAAAGGTTTCCTCACAGCACTGTCAGGTTCCAAAGGAGAAAATCAACGTAACAGGCCTTCCGCAGTGCCAGGGCGATCTAAGTTCTCAGCCACCAGCAGTTGACTTTGCCGAAGACGGGGCGGCATGGGTGATGCCTGTAAATGGAAAGTGTGTTTAGGGACTCCTTCAAGCGGTCTGGCTAAAAAGGGAAGGAGAAGAGACAGGGCCCAGGGGGGTGGAGGCTGATGGTGAGGCTCCCTTGCTGCTTGCCTGCCCAGCAGTGACCGTGTTGGTTCTGACGGTAAGTGATGGAGCAAGGTCCCGGGGTCAGGAGGGGTGGAATCAGTAAGTTTAGCAGGAAAAGGGACACCTCCTCCACTGAAATATGGGGACAGGCGGACGCCAGAGCATTAGATGGAACGAAGCTGGCTTGGCAGAGGAAGATGGTGGAGGTGTGGGTATCCTTGCCTGACGACCACCGTGCACTCCAAGAGCTGAAGACTATGGGCCAGCTGGAGGCTTGAGAAGAATCACCATTCCAAAAGTTGTTAGGAGAATAGCACAAAACAGCACCAAAAAAATGCATTTGCTCGCTTGTCCCCAGAAAGTTCACGCAGGACACATGAAAGACTTGCCAGGTAAATCCAGACGCAGCAGAAGTTGAAAACTGAACCTATAGGACACAATTCTATAAGGTTATTAACTTTCTCCTGGCAGGGAAAGAAATGTATGACTATAGAATATGGGTCATGGGGTCTGGCCGAGTGATTTGAGTAAAAAGACAATAACAACACATTTCGTCCTGTGCATGCTTCTCCAGAGAGCAGTTTAGTGTGGGCCGGGCTCAGAGCACGCGAGTCTCGGCCTCCACAGGATGGGGATCATAACGTCAATAACAAGACAGTTTTTGTTCATCACTATTACTGCCTTAATGCACAAAAAAAACCTTAAAGGGGGGTTTGTGTTGGCTGTTCACACAAGTTTAAAATTATATTTTAAATTTCCCTATCTCAAAACCTCTCTTCCCTGCATCTTTCTCTTGTCTGTGAATGACGTCCCCGTTGGCCAATGTGGGTTCCCTGGACTGGGCTCTGCCGCTCTTCCCTCCCGCCTCCAACCCAACCCTGTCCTACCGGCTCCACGACTGAAACAGCTGCCGAATGTACCACTTCTCGCCATCTCCTTCTCCAGGGCTTGCCAGACTGTTTCCGTGAGGGCCACATTCAGTCCCCAGGCCATTGTCTGCCTCACTGCGCGGCCCTTGAGCATGTCCCGTCTTTATCGGTTTGCCTTCTACAGTCTCTCCCTGATTTGACTCTTGCTCCCCTGCGGCCCGTTCTTACAGTAGCAAGAATAACCCTTTGAAACAAAAATCAGATTATCTTGCTTAAAAGTCACGCAACAGCTTCCTGTTGACTAGAACAAAGCAGTCTCCTGGCTCTAAATCCTGCTTCCGCCACTTCTTAGTTGAACGACCTTGGAAAACTTACTTCACTCTGAGTTTTGGGTAATGAACCTGTACAGGGAAGATAGTAATTCTTACTTCAGGGATTTGTTAAGAAGATAAAATGAAAAAAATACGTGTAAAAAACACCTGGCCCCACGCCCAGCTCCCAGGAGGAACAGAGAAATTTGGGTTGTCTTTTCTGTAATGTATAGCGGGCAGGATAGCAACCCCACTTCTGTTCTGAGGGAAAGGAGCCCCAGAGAGACTGTCCTTCACGAACCTGTGAGCTCAAGTGGGACGATGGAGGACTTCAGCCTTGGGATGATGGCCCGGGCGGGAGCCTCCAGCTTCCTCAGGGGAATCCCCCAGGACGACGTACCGCTGGAGGAAGAGAGGAAATGGACCCGTGTCTAGGTGCCCCCCTTTGTGTGGTTTCGCAAGCCGACTTCCCACCCCCACGAACAAGCTGGGAGAGCTCCTGCCCCACCTCCTAACCCAACATTTACTGGCTTACACCCGTCTGTGGAGCTGGAGACATTTTCAAAATCCAGGCCTCGTTTAGGCACAAAGTCCGCGTAGATGTGTGGGGCAGGAAAGTGCCAAGCAAGGCACACAGGCCGCAAGAAGTTGTAGGTTGTACCAGCCCTGGTGTTCCGAATTCGCACACGGGAGTGTGGTCGTCACCCTGGAGGCTGCGGCTGACGGGTCCACTTAATCTCTGGTGAGAGAATGTTCTCTTTGTTTCCTGCACTCCCTCTTCCAGAAGCAATCTAATTACTCCTTCCGATGAGTTTCTAAACTTACATACTTAGAGGAACTGAAAACAGGGATATGCGCCGGATCAGAGGCATCGAACGGGCTACCCCCTAAAACAGCATTCTCTGGCTCACCGACGGAGTACGGCTGCCTTAAGGACACCTCATCTGAGTCCACCAAGGGAGAAAAGGTAACAAACTCTGGGCAGGGCTCAGAGGCCCATGGAGTGTTGTCATTGCTGGTGACGGGTCGTGACGGGTCGGCGGGGCCCGCGCCGCACCGGGGAGGGCGCACTCGCTCGGTCTTCCCGACTAGGAACCTGCTGCGCGGCCAGGCAGCGGCCTCTCACCAAGAACCGAGGACTGAGACTGCTCCCCTCGGGTTAGAGATGCGGAGCGTCGGTCTGAGGAAGCGAACGGTGGCCACAGTGCCTGCACCCTGGGTGTCCCACTTCAGAGATATTAGGGCCAGCAGCCTGGAGTGAATTTCTTACAGGTATCTCCCCAAAACACCTCCACCGGGTTATCTCCTCTCATTACGTCTGCAGAGAGCTAAGAAAAGACAGTTGTTGAATGAACCATCCCAAGCAGCTACCTGGGAAGAGGGACCCCAGTGATGGTTTCTGAAGTATCCCGTGTGTTAACTGCCTTGAGAAAATGAGAACAGAAGTGCCGGAGGAACTGCCTTTCCTTCATGAGAGACAATCCCTACTTGCATGCTGCGGTAAGACCCTAAAATTGGGGAGTACGAGCCTGTTTCCGGGGGGCTATCTACAAAACACTTAGAGCTGGTATCGCACAAAGACCTCTGGGCTGGAGGCTGGCGGCCTCAATGTCATGACCTTGTCTTCTCCTCTGCTAAGCTCAGGGTTGGCCAAGGCCCCCGACTACTTATCTTAAAGGCACTGACCTCAGCCATTCACAGATGTCTAAACCATATTTCCTCTTAAATCTTTAAACTGCTGTTTCTGATACTCTCCCAAGGTGAAAGTACATAGACAAGAAAGAACAAAGAACTTACTTATTCTCTTCATGTGCTTCAATCAGGCAATGACTCGTGCTCGTGATGATAAAGTTCAAACAATGCAAAAATAAGTCCCCCTCATCCCCCAGCCTCTCGGTGGTCCATGTTTTTCTTCCGAGAAATCCAGGAAATCTCAGGGATGTTCACGTCATGGGCTCCAGACTCCCCATAACAACCACCCGGACCGTGTTTTAAAAATGCAGATTCCTGGCCCTGAATTAAAGTTCTCAGGTTGGGCCTATGAATTTACATTTCAGCAGGTTCCCCAGATGGTTCCTTTTTAATGTGATGTTGGATGCATGATTTACATGCTACTTACACGTGAGCTCAGACGCTCACATATTATATGAGGTTGCGAAGCAGAATAAGGAGCCCAATAAACCCACTACCGTCTTGACAACTAGAAGTTACCAGCGCCTTGGTATCTATCGATATTCTCCTCCCTGCCCCCTTCTACTGTCTCTCCAACTAAAGAGGCAACAGCATCCTGAATGGGGAGTTCAAGATTCCCTGTGTGTGTGTGTGTTACATGTATATAATATTCTTATGACATATATTATTATATGAGTGGTCCCACAGTACATATCATGTGGGGGGAATGCCTGTGTTTACGTGTGTGTGTATGTAATACACACACACACTGCTTATTTCGGCCAGTTATGTGTGCGGGACTCACAAGGGCTCTGCGTAACCCTGCGGTGCATTCGTGTGGAGCTGTGCTCAGTGTCACCGTGGCAAGCACCTGACCACCACTGACTTACCCATTCTCTGCTAGTGGGTTATCGTCCTGGTGTCTAGTTCTTTGCTTTCGCACCAACACTACTGGGACGTCCTTCCCCACGCCTCCTCCGCGGTGTGTGCCTAGGACTGCAGTTGCTGGGTCACAGACCACAAGGGTGGGGCCAAGTGCTTCCCGCAGGGCCAGTCCCAGGGCCTGGCCCTCGACTCCTGCTGTTCCAGGTCTGCACCACTACCTGCTTTTATCAGACTCCAGAATTTTAATGCATGCATTTTTTCTAGAGGTTTTATTTATTTATTTGAGCGAGAGTACAAGCGGAGGGAAGCGCAGAGAGAGAGGCAGAAGCAGACTCGCTGGTGAGCAGGGACCCCAATGTGGGGCTCCATCTCCAGGACCCCAGGACCACGATCTGAGCCAAAGGCAGGCGCTTAATGGACTGAGCCCCCCAGGTGCTCCACAGGCATTTATTTTTGAGGCTTAGAGAAATATTTTGGCTCGAATTTTTGGTGAAAGTGAGGTATACTTTTTGAAAAAAAAGTTGAATAATTTGCCTTAATTAACTTTGCACTTGAAGCCTAAAGGTCCTCCCTCTCTCCTTCTCAGACCCTTCCTCCGTCACCCCTTCCTACTGTGGTTCTTCTCTGTCTCCCCCAGTGCTGTGCCATGTGCCCCCCACGTCCCTGACCACTCTCCTTCCTCCTGCCTCTCTGACCTTGCTTATCTCCGCCCACCCTTCCAGGCTGCCAGGGTGTGAATCTGGCCCTTCTGCTCCCCGCCGTGTAGCTACAGACAAATTTCCTGATCCTGCTGGGTCTCTGTTTCCTTAGCTCGACCTCACCAGCTGCACTGAGCATCTGAGGTCAGGCACCCGGCGCAGGCTGGCCCGTGTTAGGTGCTCACTAATGCCAGCGACTATCAGCGCCTCCGCCTCAAGTCGGCTGGGCAGCGGGCTCGGAGGTCCACGTGCAGCGGGTTTCCTGGGGGGTCTCCCGTGCCAGCACCCGGCAGGGCTGTCGGAAGCAGAGAGGGCCGAGAAGCTCTCCACGGGAACAACGGTCTCAGCCAGTCCTGCCAGAGCTCTGGAGCTGGACGGCCTTTCAGCGCTCCCCCAGTCCACGGCCAGAGGTCAGGTCTGTCATCCCCCGCATCCACCAGTCCCCAGGTGCCGGTGGCCTGGAGAAGGGACAGTTGGGCAAGGCAGCTCTCTGCGGCTGTTGGGAAGGCAGATGCCAGAGACGGCTCCGGCTGACGGTGCTGGGCTGCGGAGAGACAGGGGCTTCCGTCCTAGAGGGAGCGGGGTCAGCTGTTCACCGCAGTACTCACCTCATTTCTTCTGTATTTTCTTCCATGGAAACTACGCGTGTTAGTTCTTGCTTTTAAACTGTATTCGACTTTTTTCTCCTCTGTCACAGGTTGCCATACGGTATCGAAAAACCATATGTCATTTTGGGGACAAAAAGAGTATAATTTATCTGGAATTTCAGGAACTGAAATCAGTTGCAGGTTGCCAACTCTTCTGAAGTTGGTGGTTATCGTATGGGATTAGCCGAGGTCTCCCGTGCTCCACGTCTACGCTGTACTCACTGACAACAAACAGCGCGGGATCCCACAGGCCTTGGGCAAAGCTGCTTTTGCCTGATGTTGAGCTGCACAGTGTGTGGTGGGTCTTCTCCGTCACCCCCCCGGCACCTTAGCGGAGAAAAGCAAGGACTGCTGGCAGTCCACATTCTACACCCGGAAATGGTTGAAGTTTTCCTACCTCGAAAGCGTCTATGGGGGAACGGTTCAGATACACGGCGGGTGGCTGGGATACCCAAACGCCGACCGGATATCCACCGCTTGCAATCCAGCTTACAGTGCTGCCTCGCACTTTGCGCTTTCTAAAAGCTGATCAGCACAACTGGACTTTGGGCTTCCGCGTGTGGTCACAGGCGACACTGGGACATACTCTGATCGCAGATATGCAAACTCGCTTTCACTGATCTATATCGTACCGAATGTCTAGCCTGAAAACAGCAGAAGGCAAAGAGTAAGTCCTCTGACAGAAGAAAAGAGCAAGCACCCCCGATGCTTGAAGGGCGGGAAGGGAGCAAGTAAGGTAAGGCTGCGGGTCTTCCAAAGACTTTCCTTCTACAAACCCATGTGTGAATGGTGAAAAACAACGATGGGACATTTTTTTCCTTCCTCCGTCTATATTAACAGGGTTTCTGTACATCACTTTCTCCTGTGTTTTGTTCTCTTTTCCCCATCTTCTCTTAAGCAGAGAACAAAAATCAATTCCTTTTTCAACAAAACACAACACGAGGAATTAAGAGAGAAGAGTTTTCTACCTACCGAGAAAGTTTTCTTTCTTTCTAGCCTGGAAGACCCCTTTACCTACCTGCCTCGGGGACCACTGTCCCCACCCCTTTCTTCCTGTCACAGTCCCAGCACTTGATTCTCCTCTTTCCTGTTCTTTTCCTCTGCAACTGAACCAGTTCGGCATTTCTTTGCCCACACGAGAGGACACAGCCAAAGACAGCGCAGTCAGTGCCGCCAGGCTGCTGCCGGGAGGTCTCCTCTCGCGGGTGTAAAGCAGTTGCTGACTCGCCCTGGGCAAGCAGCACGACCACGACCACGTTTCAAGACCCCGCGGAATCGTGTTCTCTTCCCTGCTTGATGTCCTTGTGACCACTGGGGTCCGCTCGTCTCCCTGAACCGGGGCAGAAATCCGCGCGGACGCTCGAATCTCACGGGGGCTCGCGCTGCCTTACGGGAAACCTGCCCTACTTGGGACGCAAGTTGCCCGCCCGCGCCCTCCACTCCGCCTGTGACAGCTGACAGGGCCAAGCAACCTCGTGCCGGGACGCGGGACGCGGACTTCCCTAGAATAATCTGTTGTCTCTGCAGCACAACGGGTCCTTCTGGACCACTCTTCTTCAATAAAGAGATACAGCTTTAGCCTCACAAATGTCCGCCCGATGCCGTTTCACAACATAATCATGATAAGCGCTCACGGGGCAAGCTTGCCCGGGGCGGCCCACTGAGGAAGTGGGGGAGCTAAGGTCTGCACCTCAGTCACTGACTCTAAAGGCCATGCTTTTCGCCACCACATGCTGTTTATTCGCTAATAATCAGTACACGAGAGAAGGTAAGCAAAGGGCCTTGCACACACAGCTCACACGTACTTCTCTCCTGCTCCCCTGAATCGTACGAGAACAAGGCTACATGTGAGCCAGGTGTGAGGAGACAGGAAGCCCCAGACGCTTTACGAAGAGTAAGGTGGTCACTGAGATGAGTGCAGGGACACCTGTGTGTTGCTGTTTTTCATCCTTAAACCAAGAATGTACTTAGCTTGATGTCAGAGATTAATTAAGGAATACAATAAGGGAAACAGGCATTCCTAAATGTTTGTCCAGTATTACTTGTTCTCAATGAGTACATAAGGAGCTTTTCTTCAAGGCCAGACTTAGTCCGATCACCAGTGATGATAATGGTAATGATTCACTTTATTAAGAATGCATTATGAACCAGCTATGGTTTGAGACTTCTACATACTGCATCCAATCTAACCTTTAAATAAAACCCTATGAGATCAGTGGTATTATCCCTATTTTACATAAGCAAACGTTAGGACTCTATAAAGGTAAGCGTCTTGGCCAAAATCACAGGAGAAGCAGATAGTGAAGGTAGAATCAGAACCAGATGTGCTTGAGTCCAAAACCTTTCCTCTGTATACGTTCTTCTCTTAAAACTTACGTTCCGCTCTCTCTGGGAGCACCTGCTCAGTGTGACACGTTAGGCTAGGCTGCAGGGATATGAGACTGGGCGATACCGACCGGATGCTGGCCCTCGCTGATTCTTCAATCAGGTACCGAAGCCACGTGACACATGTCAGTGTGCGCTGAGTGATGCGACGGAGGCATACGGAGGGTTAGGAGACATATTATAAGAAATATCTAACCCGGTTTAGAGACTCAACGAAAACTGTGCTGTGAAAGAAACATTTAATCTGAAGCTTGAAGAATGAGTATGAGATAGCCAAACAAAGGAGAATGAAAGAATACTGGGGCAAAAGCAAGAGCATGATGGAAGGCCTGGAAGCAAAAGTGATATGGCTCATTGGAGGAACCATGAGTCCAGTAAACCCGGAGCCCAGAACCACTCTATCACAGGCACTGATGGGAAGGAGTTGCTATCAGGGAAACAACAATGAAGAATAAGTAGACAAGGGGGCCCCTGCGGGGCTAAGTGGGTTAAAGCCTCTGCCTTCAGCTCAGGTCGTGATCTCAGGGTCCTGGGATCGAGCCCCCATCGGGATCTCTGCTCGGCAGGGAGCCTGCTTCCTCCTCTCTCTCTGCCTGCCTCTCTGCCTACTTGTGATCTCTGTCTGTCAAATAAATAAATAATTTTAAAAAAAAGAATAAGTAGACAAGGACCAAATCACAATGTGCTCATCAGCCACATGAAGAAACCGGCCTTTATGGTAAGGACATAAGGGTTTAGGAAGAGGACAGTTATGTGCTCAGAGGAAGGGCGAGAGTGGACAGAGGGGGCTATGGTCTGCTTGGATATTGTACAAAGACACAGAAAAAGAGAAGACTTTCTTCTCAAGGGACTTGGACTTTAAGGAAGGCCCTAACAGTAGGTAACATTTCCTGGGAACCTCCTGAGAACCATCACAGATATTTACTGACCCCCTGCTTTGACGCCTGGCCCTGTCTGCAGCACTGAGGAGGTAACAGTGAGCAAAAACGCACCCAAAAATGCCTATAGTCATGGCACTTCCAATTCAGATTTGAGCACCAGGCGTTAAGTACTTGACAGACATTAACTAGTGGAGCCTCCCCCCAGCCCCAACGTGGGCTACCTGATTATTTAACCTCGCAAAGACGCAGGTGTGGGGTGCTCAGAGACTGCCCAAGATCTGCCTGCAGGTCTGACTGGTTCCAGAGCCATGGGAAAGATGCAAGAGCCAGACAAGAACTCAGGGAGGAAAGCCTAAAGCATGACAACCAGAGGGACTGTGGCAGCGGGAGCAACTCGGGGTCCCACAGACACCGAATCCACAAGCCTTAATTTTTCAGTCTTGCAAAAGGTGATTTTAAAGTTTTCCATGACTGGGATGATGCCCAGGTAGCTCAGTCAGTTAAGCCTCCGACTCTTGGTTTTGGCTCAAGTCATGACCTCAGGATCGTGATCTCAGGGTCATGGGATCAAGCCCCATATCTGGCTCTGCGCTTGGTGCAGAGCCTGCTTGTCCCTCTCTCTCTCTCTGTTCCCCCTCCTTCTTTCTCTCTCTCTCCCTCTCTTTCTTAAATAAATACATAAAATCTTTAAAAAATTTTTTTCATCATCTTTTGTTTTGTTTTGCAACAAAACCATCACTGCCTTATAGTATTTCTTTCCATCAGTAAACTCCATCTTCTGCTTGGTGGAAGACCACAGGCTCATGGGCTGGCTCTACAGGGTATGGCAGCACCGCTGATCGGGGCGTGGAGGGGGATAGGCTGGCTGGCAGGAGGTCAGTGCCCACAGCTGCCCACTGATTTACCTTCCATCCTGTTCTCCTTTCTCTTCACTGAGTCTTTAATGAAGGAAATTTGCTTTGCTTTAAAGTCAGGAACCAGATTCCCTGTTTGTTCTCCCTGCATCATTAGGCTCCTGAGCACCTTAGTGATCAACGCCTCTTAGGAACCAGGATCACGAAGCCATCTTAACATCGGTTTCTGGAAGAATGTATTTTGGACACTTCCCTCAAACTCCTAGTGGCAGTGACTGCGGGAATCAGATGATTGTTTCATCCATGAAGAGGCACCACCTGGTCTGGAAGAGGTTCCCCCTCCAATCTTCGGGTCCCTTCCTCCCCCGTCTTTTGCCCAGCTAAGTTGGTGTGGATTCCCTGACATTGTTCAGGCCCTTTGACCATGTCATGGGGTATCTGTGAGAGGTTTTCAGTATCAGATGAGTAAAAACCACTCCCTGGTTTGTATCTGAGGAAATGGGAAGACTAAAAGGACAGGCATTTCACCCATCATAGTCAAACCAGGCAAGAGTTAATTCTAATTTGTACCTTCACCACCTTATAAACTCTCCAAAGACGCCACTCCCACCGCAGGATGGTTGCACAGGGCTCCCTGGGCCAGGAACAACTGTCCCCTAATCTCATCCAAGTCCCCATCCCCTGACCGGTTCTCTCCTGTTCCCCCGTCGGCTCGCAGCCCCAGATTTCCCTGAGCCCAGGTGGGTGGTTCTCTTCTGACCTTCACTCTCTCAGAGTCAGATTCCTTTCCTACACAGCCCTTGACCTCCTTTTGCTTACGCACTGTTGTGAGATTCTGTCACTAATTCAGTGTGTTCCTTCACCAGACCATGACGGCAGGAGGGTTTTGCTTGATGATAAGAGAAGCTCAAAAATACTTGCTGAATAAATGAATGAAACCAGATTGTCAAAATGGGAGTTTATTTTCAGAAAAAAGGGGGGGGCTTTAACTGGTCATAAGAAATGGACAGAACTCCGTGGGTCAGGGACAGAAGAAGGTCTCCCATGAGAGTCTAAGGACAAAGGGGTAAGGAGTGGCCTTTAATATGATCGGACTTTCTCACGTTCCCATGTGTCCCTTATGGTCTCCCCTCGGTTCGTGGGGACCAGGCTCTCCACTGTTCCACTTACATAAGCCAGCAGAGGTAAAACTATTCTGCCAGCCTCCAGGAAAAAGCAATCTGATCAGTTAATTCACGCATGAGTAGGCATTTAGCACTGATCGGGTGTTCAACAGCAATCTAAATCCTGAACGTGGTGGTCGAGAAAGTGTCCGTGTAAACATGGCCCCACTCTTAGGGAGGTCAGTACGGCAAGTGGGCTTTAAATGCCAGTTGGTTAATTTGTAGCTGGTTGGCTACAGAGTGTCCATTCGTTGGGGCTTTATGCCACTACACGTTTGCCTCAACCCCAGCACCCAAAACCTATCAGCAGGTTTAGGTTCCTCGACATCATCTTTCTTCCAGAGTCAACATCTCCATACTTTCTGGGGACTGGGCTCTTGAAGGGAACATGCTGGCATCCTTCTTGGGCAGACCGTCCCACATACCACTTTTTCCAATTCTGTCTCCTATTCAGGTGGTACAGGGCCTGTTAAGAATCAGCTGGCCAAGCAGAAACCAGCTGCAGAATGAAATGTCAATAACTTTCTTTCATGCAGAAGCTACCAATCTGGACAATTCTTAGACAGTCTCCATTGACCTTGACTTCAGGGAGGGAAGCCCCTCTCATGGGCTGGAAGGGCAAACTCTCTCTCCATGAACTGGGCATCCTAAGGTAACTCTTCTCCACTCAGTCCTCAGACCCTATTATACTGGCATAGGGAGGAACAGAGGTTGGTAGGAGAGCTGGGACCTGAGCTAGTACCTAGAAATGACCTGACAGACCCTCGAATTTAAAATGTCCAGCACTCAGAAAACCTCCCCGCTTTTTTTCACCTTTGGGCTTTAGCACCATTTCTGGACTACAGGAAAGTTCACTTAATGTCTGGTCACATATGCCATCAAGGAAGATCTCATAATGCATGTGGCCTTGAGTGAACCAGGTGACCAGTGGATCTGTCCATTTCCACATTTCTCTGTCCCTATGTTCATCCTTTCTCCATTCCCACTTCAGCCAAGAATAATGTTCCCCTTTCCATGGTTAATCCCTCCTGCCAACCTGACTCCTTTTCCTTCAGTTGAAGAGAAATCTCCTTTCTCAGGATCCTTGACTTCACCCTATAGCTACACTTAATGCATTCCCCATGTCAGTGACTTTTCATGCAAACCAACCATCAAGTGAGCTTCTCACACCTCTCTTCACTCTTACCCCAATTCTCACATTTATCACTAATTTCCTTTATTTCTAATGCCGCACAACACTCAGTCCTTTCCCATTTCACTTCAAATTCTGCCACTATTCTGAAACCCTTCCCTTGAAGGCTCAGTGACCTACCAAATTCATTTTTTTCCTTCAGATTGTAGGAAACAACTGAGAAAAAATGGACATAAATATAAAGGCTAAATGGGTCAAAGATGGGGCTGAGGTTTAGGGTATTTCAAAAAAAAACTCCAGCTAAGTGGAGATGAGAATGGGAACAAAAGCAGGTCAGGAAGAAACAAGGACAGGTCCCAGGGAGGTCCTGCCTGACCAGCTGGTGTCGGACTCATAGATATGGCCAAAAATATGAGTGTGCAGGTGGGTCAAATTGGACCGCAGAATGAGGAGAAAAGCATCCTTCCAAACCCCCAAATTCTATGGTTCCTGTAGCTCCTCTGTTTCTGGAGAATATTGTAGAGGTCAAAATAGGATGAGATCCCACTACTCTGGTACAAGTCATCATTCCACATACTTGAAAATCTAAGAACTTTATATCCTTGAATTTTCCCTCTTTAAGGAAAAGAGATGCAAGAACTCACTGAACAGTGTTTCCTAAACTGTGTGCCACGATATATCCCCATTTAGCAAGACTCCTAAGGGCTGCTGTAATCCCTAGTGCTTAGAAAAGTACCTGGCTCAGGTACTCCAAACTATCTGTCCCATGAATAAAAGAATGAATGTTTCATGCCAACATATACACCTACCAGTGTTGTTGTTTTTTGTTGTTTGGTTTGGTTTGGTAATGTTTGAAAAAAAAAAACAAAACTGGGTGAAATCGGAGGGGGAGATGAACCATGAGAAACTGTGGACTCTGAAAAACAACCTGAGGTTTTGGAAGGGGAAGGGATGGGGGATGGGTGAGCCTGGTGGTGGGCATTAAGGAGGGCACAGATTGCATGGAGCACTGGGTGTGGTGCATAAACAATGAATTCTGGAACACTGAAAAGAAATTTTAAAAATAAGTAAAAATTTAAAAAAAAAATTTCTTTGCTGCAGGGCAGCTTACGATATGGGGCACTTCTCAAGTGTTTCCAAACATAACACCACTTCTCCCCACACAGCCTCCCAATGCATACCTTTTGAGAAAACATTCCTAAATATTGCTGGTAGCACAGTGCGGGGCCAACACCCCTCCATCTCCAGCTCACCTCCCCTTCTCCCTTTGTAAGTGTCTAAGAGGCCAGCCAGTCTCTGGAGATGTCCCATTCTCCAGAAGTGCATGAAACACAACTACACAAAAGCTAAAGAAGATGAGTTCGAACAGTTGATTAAGGCACTATCAGAACAAGACGGTTTAAATTAATTGCCTCGTTGAATGAACCAGATCTCCTTGTTTCACTCCAAATGTCTATGTAATAATGCAGCCTTGGACAAGAGCCCACCTACCATTTAGAAAGAAGTACAGCATTTACATTATTAACATTTGAAGTTGATGTTTTGGAGTTATTGCAAACTTCACAAGGCTGTTGTGAGAACTGGATTAGATCATGTATGTTCTAGCATGTAGTAGTCTTCAAAACCCAGATGTTAAGACCAGGCAGATCCAAAGAAGGGAAGACGGTAATAGGGTAAGAGGACTATAAGCTCACCTCCTCATTGAATACAGCTAAATAGCCATCAAATCATCCTGCATACCCCAGAGGTTGAGCTGAAGACTGGCAGAACACACTCCACAACTATAGGTACAGAAGAGGCCACATGAAAGAGGGTAGGAAGTGCGGACATGCAGTTTGGAAGAGAAACGGGTCATGATTGCTGCAGTGGAGAGGGAGCCACAGTCACAGAAAAGGGTGAGAGAGAGAATACCATGCAGGGCTCACAGGGAAATGAACCTCCATAGCAAGTGGCTTGGAAAGCAAGAGAGGCCAAACTTGATAAATTCTGGCAACAAACAGGGCTTAAAAGCTGGAGTTGTAAAGGTTAGCCTGCTTGGATCTAGGAGGCATTGCAGGGCTCTTGAAGAGAAGGCAGGCAGACAGCCCACAGACACACAGCATAGAGACAGAGACCCAAAGAGTCCCCAGAGGGGAGTTTATTTGCCCAACCTGAAGCAT
Source organism: Taxidea taxus jeffersonii (assembly GCA_003697995.1). Classification (NCBI taxonomy): domain Eukaryota; kingdom Metazoa; phylum Chordata; class Mammalia; order Carnivora; family Mustelidae; genus Taxidea; species Taxidea taxus. Next base: position 5,510 of record RCUC01124394.1, on the reverse strand, counting down.
GTCCCAGAGAGGCAACATTCATGGAGTGAACTCTCTGAGTCTACAAAGGAACTGGCAGATGTCATCTCCCTTTCCCACTCTTCAGCATAAGCATAGGGCCACCCTGCAGGAACCAGTGCCACTCACTACCTAACTTGTTTACACCAACCCCTGCCCCCTGCACTCCAGGGGAACTGCCCTTCACAGTTACACCTACTGCAGTCCCAGAGCAGCAGCAGGTTTCATGCCACAGAAAACTGACCCAAACAGCTGCACACACCATGTCTCCCAGCTTGCGGTGTTGCAGGGCCTCAGTTGGAATGGCGGTGGAGATAGGTCGTATATCACAAGCATAACAGAGCTTACCTAGTTAAAACTCCCCACACACGGGCCAGGGACCAAACACTGCCCACAACAAGCAAAGAGAGCCCCTGCAGACAGAGGACAATGTGGCCAGGACACAACAGCAGAGCATACACAGTACACACTGGGGACACTTCCAGGAAGTTCCAGGCCCTTCAGGACACTGAGCAACCCCTTCCTCATAGAGCTGTTACGCTCAAGCACAAGAGATGTCACTGACTTTCAAACACACACAAGGAGGCACAAAGATCTAGACAAAATGAAAAGACAGAAATTTGCCACAAATGAAAGAACAAGACAAGGTCATGGTCAAAGATCTAAGTATAAAAGATACAAATAACATGCCTGATAGAGAATCTAAAATAATGTTCATAAGGATACTCACTTGCCTTGAGAAAAGAGTGGAAGACATGAATGAGTTCCCTTAACACAGAAATAAGAATAACCCAGCAGAGATAAAGAGCTCAACAAACAAAGAAAAACACTTGAAGGATTAGACAGAAGGATTAAAGAGGAATGAATTAATAACCTAAAAGACAAAGCAATGGAAAGTAATCAAGCTGAACAAAACAGAGAAAAAAGAGTTATGCAAAATAAAACTAGACTTAGGGAACTCAATGACTCCATCAAATGTAATAACATTTGCATTTAGGAATCCCAGAAGAGTCTACGGCCATACCACCCTGAACGCGCCCGATCTCGTCTGATCTCGGAAGCTAAGCAGGGTCGGGCCTGGTTAGTGCTTGGATGGGAGGAATCCCAGAAGAATAAGAGAAAGAAAGGGGGACAGAAAATTTATTTTCTATTAAAAGATAATAGCTGAAAAATTCCCTAACCTAGGGAAGGAAACAGATATCCAGATCCAGGAGACACACAGAACCAACAAAATCAACAAGAGTAGATCCACAGCAAGACATATTGTAAGTAAAATGGTAAAATATATGATAGAGAAAAACTTTTTTTTTACAGATTTTATTCATTTATTTGACAGAGAGAGAGAGATCACAAGTAGGCAGAGAGGCAGGCAGGGAGAAGGAAGCAGGCTCTCCGCGGAGTAGAGAGCCCAATGCGGAGCTTGATCCCAGGACCCTGGGATCACGACCTGAGCCGAAGGCAGAGGCTTTAACCCATTGAGCCACCCAGGCACCCCTATAGAGAAAAACTTTTAAAGCAACAAGACCCCCCCCCAAAAGACATGTCCATACAAGAGGAGACCTATAAGGACAGCAGGGGATTTTTCAGCAGAAATTTTCCAAGCTAGGAAGGTGTGGCATGATATATTCAAAATACTGAAGGAGAAAAATCTGCAGTCAAGAATACTCTATCCATCAAGACTATCATTTCAGAGTAGGAGAGATGGAGAGTTTCCCAGGCAAATAAAAACTAAGGCACAACATGACCACTAAACCAACCCTGCAAGAAATATTAAAGAGGACTTTGTAGGTGGACAGGGAGACTAAATGACAGCATAAAGGTTGGAAACACAAAAGCAGTAAATGTTTTTGTAAAATATCAGTCAAGGAACTCACAGTATAAAGGATGTAAAATATGACACGATAATGTTGGTATGGGAGGGAAGAGGAGCAAAGGATGGGCTCAAACACAAATGATCATCAACTTAATAGAGTCTGCTATATGAGAAGAGGTTACAAACCTAATGGTAACCATGAATCAAAAACCACTAGTGAATATAAAGAAAAGAGGGAAATAAATCCAAATAAGGGAAACCAACAAACCACAAAAGACAAAAAAGGATCACAGAAAATCATCAGAAACAACCACAAAACAGGTAATAAAATGGACATAAGTACTTTGAATGTAATGGGCTAAATGCTCTAATCAAAAGACACTGGGTGAAAGGATGGATAAAAAAAACAAGACCCGTCTATACTGCCTGCAAGAGATCATTTTAGGCCTAAAGACACCTGCAGACTGAAAGTGAGGGAATGGAGAAACATCTGTCATGCAAATGGACTTCAAAAGAAAGCTGGAGTCGCAATCCTTATATCAGACAAACTAGACTTTAAAACAAAGACCATAAGAAAAGATGAAGAAGGACAAGTACATAATAATCAAAGGGACAATCCAACAAGAAGATAGAACAATTGTAAATATGTATGCGCCGAATATGAGAGCACCCAAATACATAAAACAGTTAATAACAAATATAAAGGAACTAATTGACAATAGTACAACAATAGTACAGGACTCTGATGTCCCTCGTACATGGAAAGACAGACCATTTAACAGAAAATCAGCAAGGAAACAATGGCCTTGGGTGACACACTGGACCAGATGGACTTCACAGATGTATTCAGAACATTCCATCCCAAAGCAGCAGAACACACATTCTTCTCAAGTGCACATGAAACATTCTCCAGAAGAGACCACGTTACCCCACAAAACAAGCCTCAACAGATTCAAGATCGAAATCACAGTTTCTTTTCTCATCACTATGTTATAAAACTAGAAGTCAGCCAAAAGAAAAAATGAAGGTTAACTAACATGTTACTAAACACTGAATGGATTGACCAGGAAATAAAAGAAGAAATAAAAATTACATGGAAATAAACAAAAATGAAACCACTATGGTCCCAGAGTTTTGGGTTGCTGCAGAAGTGATTCTTTTTTTAAAAAAATAGGTTTATCTTTTTTTTTTTTTAGATTTTATTTATTTATTTGACAGACAGAGATCATAAGCAGGCAGAGAGGCAGACAGAGAGAGAGGAAGGGAAGCAGGCCCCTCACCAAGCAGAGAGCCCGGTGTGGGGCTCGATTCCAGGACCCTGGGATCACGACCCGAGCTGAAGGCAGAGGCTTTAACCCACTGAGCCACCCAGGCGCCCCTGCAGAATCGATTCTAAGAGGGAAATCTATAACAATCCAAGTCTACCTCACGATGCAAGAAAAATTTCAAGCAACTAACCTTACACCTAAATGAGCTAGAAAAAGGACAATAAACAAAACTTAAACCAGTAGAAGGAAGGAAATAATAAAGATTACAGCAGAAATAAATCATACAAAAAATTAATTAATTAATATAAATATAAAATAGATCAATGAAACCAGGAGCTGGTTCTTTGAAAAAAATCAATAAAATTGATAAACCTATAGCCAGCCTTGTCAAGAAAAAAGGAGAAAGGACTCAAATAAATAAAACACTAATTGAAGAGGAGAGATAACAACCAACACCACAAAAACACAAACAATTAGAAAATACTGTGAAAACAATATGCCAACGAATTTTACAACATAGCAGAAATAGGTAAGTTTCCTAGAGCCATATATAAAAACAACCAAAACTGAAAGAAGAAGAAATAGAAAATTTGAGCAGACCAATAACCAGCAAAGACATTGAATCAGTAACCAAAAAACTCCCAACAAACAAAAGTCCAGGGCCACATGGCTTCACAGGCAAATTCTACCAAACATCTAAAGAAAAATTAATACTTATTCTTCTCAAACTATTCCAAAACATAAAAAAGGAAAGAAAACTTCCTAATTAATCCTATGAGGCCAGCTATACCCTGACACCAAAACCAGATAAAGACATCACTAAAAAAGAGGTCTTCAGGCCAATATCCCTGATGACCACAGACACAAAAATCCTCAACAAAACACTAGCAAACTGAATCCAACAGCACATTAAAAGATCATTCATCACAACCCAGTCGGAGTTATTCTGGGTTGCAAGGGTGGTTCAATATCTGCAAATCAAACGATATGCTACATCACATCAGTAAGAGAAAGGATAAGAACCATATGATCACTTCAATAGACACAGAAAAAGCATTTCACAAAGTACAACATCGATTCATGATAAGAATCCCAACAAAGCAGGTGTAGAGGGAACATACCTCAACATAATAGTGGTCATTTGTAAAAAACCCACAGCTAACATCATCCTCCATGGGGAAAAACTAAGGTCCTTTCCCCTAATACAGGAAAAAGACAAGATGTTTGCTCTCACTGCTTTTATTCAACACAGGACTAGAAATCCTACCACAGCAATCAGGCAACAAAAAGAAACAAGAGGCATCCAAATCAGCAAGGAAGAAGTAAAATTTTCAGATGACATAATACTATACATAGAAAACCCAAAAAGACTCCACCAAAAAACTGCTAGAACAGATACAAAAATTCAGTAAAGTCACAGGATACAAAATCAATCTACAGAAATCTGTTGTATTTCTCTACACCAATAAAGCAGCAGCAGAAAGAGAAATTAAGAAAACAACCATATTTTCAATTGCATCAGAAATAATAAGATAACTAGGAATAAACTGAAACGAAGATGTAAAAGGCCCATACTCTGAAAACTATAAAACACTAATGAAAGAAATAGAAGACGACACAAAGAAACGGAAAGACATTCCATGCTCACAGATTGGAAGACCAAATATTGTTAAAATGTCTATATACCCAAAGCAATCTACAGATTTAATGCAATCCTTATCAAAATACCAACAGCATTTATTTTCACAGAACTAGAACAAACAATCCTAAACTGTGTATGGAATGACAAAAGACCTTGCACAGCCAAAGCGATTTTGAAAAAGAAAAGCAAAGCTGGAGGCCCCCTATTCTGGACTTTAAGTTTCATTATAAAGCTGTAGTTCTCAAAAAAGGATGGTACTGGAACAAATATGGACACACAGATCAAGGGAAACAGAAGAGAAAATCCAGAAATAAGCCCACAACTGTATGGCTAACTAGTTTGGACAAAGCAGGCAAGAATATGCAATGGGAAAAAGACAGTCTCTTCAACAAATGGTGTTGGGAAAACTGGACAGCAGCATGCAAATTAGGAAACTGGACCACTTTCTCACACCACACACAAAGGTAAATTCAAAATAGATTAAAAACCTAAATGTGAGACTTAAAAACATACAAATTTTAGAAAAGAGCACAGGCAACCATTTCTCTGATATCAGCTATAATCACGTTTTTCTAGATAGGTCCCCTGAGGTAAGGGAAACAAAAGCAAAAATACTGGGACTACATCAGAATAAAAAGCTTCTGCACAGTGAAGGACAAAATCAATAAAACTAAAAGGCAACCTGCAGAATTGGAGAAGGTATTTGTGAATGACATATATCTCGTAAGGGATTAATATCCAAAATATGTAAATAATTTATCAAATTCAACAGCCAAAATACTGATAATCC